>CAHIKZ030000558.1:65000-127500 GCA_903632075.3 Acanthosepion pharaonis | reverse complement strand
CCCTCTCACTATCCCTCTCTCGCCGTCTATATCTCTCACTTTTCCTCTCTCTCTCTTGCAACAACAAATCACATCAAGGTAGACTGTTAGCCATAACCACCTTTAAACAGAATCCTAAACGAAAGATAAGTGCTATTTTCAAATGCGGGAATGAAAATGAATTCCAAATAAGCTACCTACAACCACATCATAATCTAGAAGATAGAAGATAAAATATCCTTATTTAAATCTAATAAAGTTTTATTTTCAAATACGAAAAATTAGAATCACAAAATAATATAGGAATGAAAAATAAAGATATATATATATATATAAATTTTAAATTAGTGGACAAAAGTTTTCCTAAAGATAATTCTTTAAGTAAAATTTTCAATCGAAATGCTCTAAAACCTAGCTACAGTTGTACTAATAATTTAGAGAAGATAATTATATCACATAACAATGAAATATTGAATTTAAATAACAATAATAACCGTAATTCAAATGCTGTTCTTAATTTGTCCCGTAGAAATAACCTATGTAGTTGTAGAATTCCTGATAAATATCTCTTATCTAACAAGTCATCAATAAACCCCTTGTGTATATGTGTCCTATTTCATCAGTAGAAATTCTAATTACTAAAATATATATTGAGAGTACAATGAATGATTTTAAAATGCTTTTGTATAATCATCTCTCATTCTTTGCTAATGCTGACAAACGAAATATGATTTCACTTTCTACATATTTTGGATATTGAAAGAGGAAAACAAAACACCTAAAGTTAAATGGAAAATTCTCTAACAATCTAGAATTCTAGAACATTATACGAACCGTGTTACCCCTACCTGCAGGAGAAAATGAGAATAATTACGTTCTTGAATAGTGACATTATTAAATCAAAGATATGAAACTACGGTAAATTGCAAACATAGTAAGGAAACAAACATACAATCTTGTTAAATTTCATAACTCAATAATCACTCTTCATATACTATATTATCTTTATATATACATTTTAATATTATCATTAGTGATTTATTTAAGCTTTAGGTATTATATTGGTTAGTATTCTAAATTACTGATAGCGTGATTAGTCATGGATTAGCTTATTATTAACATTATTTCTCCTGCTGCATTGATAATAGTTTAATTTAAAATTAATGTAAAAATATAAAAGTTTAAATTTTATTTTGTATTCTTATTTATAATGTAAGGTTGGTTAGTTAACTATTGCATTGCTTCTTAAGGTATTTTTTTTATTTATGTTCTATGGATAATTTTTTTTGGTTTGTATATGTGACCTCATTTCAAAATACCATAAAATCTGAAACCCGACATTGTAGCTTCGGTGTTAACAGTTGTTCGCATTCCATTTCCGTTCAAATTTAAATTCTCCTTTTCAGTATAATTGGCTTAACTCGTATCAACATCTTCTCTTCTGTTATTTTGTTAACTTTCCTTTTTCTTTGTATCTGTGTAATTTTGAATAGACTCGTCTTTATTTTGCCTTTCTTTTCGTTGTATTCTCTTGGTAGCAAGGAGAATTTCTTCTGCTTTCTTTTGCCTTTCTTTTCTTTCCTCCTCCTTTTCCTCGTATCTTATTTTCTTTCCCTTTTCTTTTTAAAAATCTTTACTACAAGCAAACCACCCAATGAGCTCTGATGTTATTTGTTAATTTTTCCCAGATCCCCCTGCACGACTCTGATTTTTAATTTCTTTTTTTATTTATTTATTTATTTATTTTTTACAATGACGTTCACCCTGTACAAAGCCCGGATGACACTCGCGGTAAAGGGTTACGTTAAGGAGGAGTTTATATGGATAGAAGAGGAAGTTAAAGGTTAATCCGAGGCTTAAACAGGTTAAGATTATAGAGATCGGGGAAATATCCCATTGGGAGCCTGTGCCACAGAACAGTGGTTCACGGGAAGAAGCTGTTCTTGTAAAACTTGCTTCTCTCCGATGGAATATAGAGGAAATGTGGGTGGTTTGCTTCAATATATTTACTATTTAGACTTGTTTATGCCCGTCTAATTTTCCCGTGGGGATAGTTTATTCTCCCACAAGCATTTGTTCCAATAAAACTTCAGTTTTCAAGGTTTCCTATTGCATAAAGCACTCAATTTTCCACCCTTCAATCTCTCTCTCTCTCTCTCTCTCTCTCTCTCTCTCTCTCTCTCTCTGACAGGCGACATGTGGCGAGACTGTTACTGCTCCATCGCTACTTCCATGGAAAGAGCTCAGACGAACTACATTCCTTCATTCTGCCAGGTCTAATCTTCATGGCTAGGATACGCCATGCCATTTGCACTGTGTTTAATCTGTGTTCATTCAACACACACAGCCCACCTGCGGTTTTTACGCTGAGCAGACCTTAGTTACAGTTTCTGGAAAAGAGCGTGTTATCTAGCGTGATCAACAATTTGAACAAAGCCAGCACGTTCAAGTCCTCGGTAACGATGACCAGTGACTTCGTGTTAGCACAGCTATCAACGACCACAAAGAGTTCCGTCTAGCCAATTTCACTCACAGGGCTTGGGTGAAATTGTGGTATGTTTTTCAAGCACGTTTCAAATGTGCCGCAGGCTGGGATCATCCCCGCTCCAGTCCGATAACATCAGGAAGTTTCCTTCCCGACAAATCGACCATGGTGAGATTCCAGCCCGGGTCTCACGGACAGAATGCGAACGGCCACCTGCTCATATTGTTTAAAGCAAAAATGGAAAAATTGTGCGTATTTCAAATATGAGCTTCCATCATAATAACGTGTATATATATATATATATATATATATATATATTTATTCAGTTATATATAAATTTAAATGTGGTTGCGGATTTGACTACATAGGCAGAACGTCTCAGCGTTTGGATTTTAGAATTAAACAACATTCACCCACCAGAATTTTAAATCCGGCCGCTAACAAAAGCCAACTAGTGAATACATCCGGGTCATCTATAGCGGAACACGCTATAACTAGCAGGGAATGTGTTGCTGGTTTGAGTGTTGACTGTTTTTCCATTCTGGCGAAGTCACACTCTGCATATCATTTGAAGGTTCTTGAGTCCATTTACATCAAGTCCCGCAGGCCGTTTCTCTGGAAGCAGAGAGATTGTTTGTTGGGCTTGAATGTGATTGGGCTCTAGTTCTTTCTATCATATATAATTTTTTCCCCTTTTCCCCCTCATTGAATGTTTTTTTGTTTTTAAGTTTATGATTAAATAATCCCAGTGTATCAAACTTGGGGAGTACTGGGACGAAACCGGTTGTTTGTTTTAGTTCTTAGTTTTCATAACTATGTCCTTTACATTCCGCTTATTCCTTGCTATAATAAAATTTTGTACCTGTAAGAATCTTTTCATATATATATAGATAGATATATATATATATATATATATATAAATTAGTAGGATGATTTGATAATTATATTTAATTAATTCATCGAGTCTGATAGAAAACTCAACAGAATGCACTGGACGGCCGTTTCGTACTATATTTGGGACTCATCAGCAGTGCGCATCCACTACCGAGAATTGAAACCCTGACAGTTAGGTTGTCAAGCAAACATCATACCAAATGTTCCAAATAGGCCTCGGTGACGAAGAGATTCCAAATCAGACTCAACTTAGCGCCGCTCGCTCACATATTCCGATTCTCATTGCTGATGATTGCAGACTCGATGACTTATATATATATATATATATATATATATATATATATATATATATATATATATATATATATATATATATATATATATATATATATATATATATATATATATATATATATATGTTTATATAATATATATTCATAAGTGTTGTCTATTTATAATATCTAAATTCTTTTCATAACGTCTGATAAGCTTAATAACATTATCATTAAACGAAGAAAGAAAATCGTTTAATGATAATGTTATTAAACTTATCAGACATTATAAAAAACAATTTACATAAAATAAATAAACAACACTTGTCTATAATATTTAATGAAACATGTATAAAATGAAAAATGCTGCCTAAAAAAACTATATATATATATATATATATATATATATATATATATATATATATATATATATTGTGTGTATTTAGGCAGCATATTTTCATTATACACGTTTCATTAAATAATATAGACAAGTGTTTTCTATTTATTTTATGTAAAATTTGTTCGTAACATCTGATAAGTTTGATAACATTATCATTAAACGAAAAAAAGAAATTCACAATATTGATCCATATTTTTTAAATATAAATATATATATATATATATATATATATATATATATATATACTGATTTTCCAAACGTAGGTTAGATGCTGCACAAAGCCGAAAATATGGGGGCACCCAGTGAGTGAGAATTGAACTCACTACTCAGTCGTAATAGTTCTAGCGATATATATATATATATATATATATATATATATATATATATATATATATATATATATATATATATAATAATCCGTTGGTATATAATTCAAGTGAATCCTTATAATATAAAATATTAAAACTGATCCACAAAAAGAGCTTAATGTATTTATAATAACAGAGCATATAAATTACATAGGACAGAAATCCAAATTGACCTCATTCGAATAGCTATTTCAACCAACAAGAAGTCGTATGTTGTCATTGTCAACACAGAAAGAGGAGGAATAAAATAATTACTTAAGATTTGAATGAGAATTTAAAAAGTTCCTATTTTATTCCTTCACATTTCTGAGTTGACAATGACAACATAGGTCTTCTTGTTAGTTCAAGTATCTATTCGAATGAGGTACATTTAGATTCCTGTGTATGTAATATATATATATATATATATATATATATATATATATATATATATATATATATATATGATTACGATATAGTCTTAAAATGTGCCATATTTATGGGATAAAGTGCTCAATCAGTTATAGAGCGTGTGTAAAGATAAAAGTAAACATTGAAGTCAACACTCGGGCCTGACTATTGCGTCTAGCATGAAACAGACTCTCGCCTCTAAGTGTTGACTTCAATGTTCATTATATATATATATATATATATATATATATATATATATATATATATATATATGCCTGTGTGTTACATTGAACAATATAGATATATTGTATTTACTTAATTTATTCTAATCCTTTTCAGTTGTCTAGTCAGTTTCTTGGTGTTAAGATCAAATTGATTAAGGAAGGACCTTAGTTTTTGATTTTTTTAGCCCAAGGACGTTCGATCTTTTCCACGATCGTCTTCAGTGGGAAAATTACAAAGACAAATTTATTGTTACTGCGATAAAATGAGCATTCACATGTGATAGTGATTTTAAAAAAAGCGCGAACGCACTGTGTCATACTATTTTAAATTTTAAATTCATCCATTGTATTTGTGAGATTTTTCTTGGAAAAACAAGCGTTTCATTATCGGGGAGCTAACGAAAATCGGTAGGAATGTTTTCTAACTTTTATTGACATTTTACATTTCAAGAAACTGATTAGACTACTGGAAAGAATCAGTATTAAAATCAGAAGACACAATATGTCTATATTATTTAATGAAACCTGTTTGAATGAAGGTATGCTGTCTAAAGATAGATATAGGCAGTCCACTTAGGAAACCCTGATTTTAAGCCTTGCGGTAATATCCAAAACACGGAAAAGCCTACAGAAGTAAATTCAGATAGAAAAACCGTTGTGGAGCCCCGAAGGCGATTGGGTGTCAACACTGACAAATTTCCCAGCAACTCCTCCTGTCAAGCCTGCACCTAATGTAACGCCCTGTATTCCTTTAGTTATTGTCGGTCCGGCTGAGAGGGCGGCCATGTAGTCTGGGCAACGAATGGCCTTCGTATAACATAGCCAGGTATAGGTGAAGGAAAGATCTGGTTTCAAATAAACTGCTGCCTATGCAGATCAAGCCTCTTTCACTTCTGGGAGGAGGAATAGGGTAATCTCAACGAGCACGCGCGCGCGCGCACACCCACACACACACACACATATATATAGATATATAGATAGATAGATGTTCTGTGATGTCAACGACCACTCGTTACCATGTGATATAAATATTATAGTGAACAGAGCAGAGCGGTTGGTATAATACAGAGGATAGACTAGAAATAGGGATCCGAATAGTAATAGAGGATAGACTAGAAATAGAGATCGTTTAGACGTCAGGCTACTTTTAATACTTATGCGTTTTCACGTGAGCAACTTAATTCAAATTGCGTACTGGCGATCTATGTTCAAACTCAAGTGTGAGCAGCGACAATTTATTCCTATATAACAATAGGTATATAAGGGAAAGATTATAGTCGTTCCAACGAGAGGCCAGTGTGTAATTTAAAGAGAAAAGAGCAGCCAAAAACGATTTTTAGTTATAATGTGTGTGTATATATATATATATATATATATATATATATATATTTTTCCATATTTTTTGGGTATATGTATATTTCAGTAACATATCTTCATTCATACATGTTTCATTGAATAATTTAGACATAGTTTGTCAACTTATTTTTATACTGTTCCTTTCCAGTTGTCTCATCAGTTCTTGAAATGTAAAATGCCATTAAAAGTTAGAAAACATTTCTACCAATTTCCAGGTCCCATATATTGAAACGCTTGTTTTGTTAAAAATAATATCTATAACTACAATGAATAAATTAAAAAAAAATCCGCTCGCCGCTATGTTGCTATTTATATGCAAAAGGTTCAGGCGAACTACATTCCTTTGTTTCACCATTTCAAATATTTTTTTCTATTATACTTCAAAATTGAAGTATAATAGAAAAAAAAAAACAAATAACGAAAAATGTTTGCTGCTTCTCTTTAATATATATATATATATATATATATATATATAAATATAAATAAAAAATATATATAAATAAAAAATGAAATGGACAAAGTCCCACAATTATTTTAAGGCATTTTTCTGTTTATACATTTTTTTATAGATACAAATATTCAAGTGAATGTTGTTCATTTTAAACAGTATTAATTTTTGAATGTACGAGAAATTTCATAGAAAATATTTTCTGAGAAATCGAACCTGCATCCTCGGAACAGTCATATGGCCTGTCATGACTTAACCGATTGAGCCACAGAGGATTGTTCGGTTAGCAAGGTCGATTTTACGTTGAACCTGAGAGATTCATGGAAGATTGTAGTTTAAAAGCAGTGAAATCAACCTTGCTAAACGATCAGCTCAGTCGGTTAAGGCACGTCAGGCTATATGACGGTTCCGTATAGGATACAGGTTCGATTCCTGTCGGAGGACGAATATTTTCTAGAAAGATTTCTCAGGCATTCAGGTCGGTAAATGTTATTAATACTGTTTATTATGAACAGAACATTTACTTAAATACTTGTATCTATAAAAAGAACGTTAAACATAAAAATGTCTTAACATATATATATATATATATATATATATATATATATATATATATTTCTCGAAAAACCCTCGAATTTTTTATTTGCTAATCAAATCAATCTCGAGGGAAAAAGGTTTTAAAAAAAAAGAGCTACAAACATGAACTTCTGCCGACAAAAAAATCGCACAGATGCAGGTCTGAAGCCCAAAGAAAAAAAACCCGATACGAGTAACAACTAACTAACAAAAGAGCTCAATACAACCGTAGAGTAGACCTAGATACACCAAGTGAGCCAGACAAACCTACCTAGGTTTCACCTAAACGGATCGTCAGGGAAAGTTTGGCTAACGAGGCAAAGAGAAACACATATTTATAGATATATATTTATAAATATGTGTTATATATGTTATAGATATTATATATATTTATAAATATGTGTTATATATGTTATAGATATATATTTATAAATATGTGTTTCTCTTTGCCTCGTTAGCCAAACTTTCCTGACGATCCGTTTAGGTGAAACCTAGGTAGGTTTGTCTGGCTCACTAGGTGTATCTATATATATATATATATATATATATATATATATATATATATATATATATATATATATATAGAGAGAGAGAGAGAGAGAGAGAGAGAGAGAGAGAAGTGCGATTTATGTTCTGAATAATGTAAGTTTTAAAAGTATCTTCTATGATCACGGTTAATTGAAATCAATCTCTACAGACGTAGATTCAGTATCAGTCGTCACGAAATCGGAACTCGTGTTTCCCACTGGTCAATAACGTTCTTACAATGTTCCTATGACCCGTTAACATAGATATTACAAATACCCTCATTGCAAAGTCATTTTTATTGATATTTTCAAAGTGTATATACATCAAGAGTTCTCTGCAAATAACGAGTCGAATGTTTAAAAGGAAAATATTGTCATGTACAAGGTTATAAACTACGAATGTCGTTCATGATTCGAAGAGAAAACAATGGCAAAACAATAGAATACAATAGAAAAATCGACATTCCTCCACACAAATTTGATAAATTAGATTTATCAGCGTTGTTATGAAGGTGTATAAAAAAACGCCATTTTTTATCTTACAGCTTTTACTCAAAATTTTATTTCATGTAGACTATCTGTGATTCAATTATTTTATTAATAACATAACTACATTTTAGTTGCATCAAAAATGTTACATTCTTCTTTACAGAATATTACCTCAAATATTACTACATGTATATAACCAAAAGCTTTCCATGGCTCCATAATTAGTCCCAACAACACCGAGCGGAATGTCCACCTATCACGATGAAAGGATGATCCCACAGGGAGGACTCGTACTTTAAGCAACTGCTAGGACTCAAATTCAACCCAGACCTCAGGTGAAACTCTTCCATACGATCCGTCGTTAAAGATACTTGGGAAATGGTCCATTCTCTGTACCGTTCCAGTAAGAACCTGACTCCTCCTGTTATCTTCTACCTTTACGCCAGCCAGATGAGGGCGAAAATGAAGTCTTTCCGGTTTCAACAGATTTCAAATGCGAGTCCGCGTACTCGTAGGTGATGAATTAATTTCCACCTTGCAACCACTTTCCCACAGATGAAAAGTCGCAAGCCGCTCAACGCTATATTGCTATTTACATGCAAAATGTTCAGACGAACTAAATTCCTTAGTTCCAGCAATTTTAAGCCTTCACAAACCTCCTTCCATTGGTGAGACCGCTGCTTTGTTGTACCGACTGCCAAGAGGACACTTCCCGTATCGATACAATCCTAACTTATTCAGGTCTTAGATTATTCAATACATTTCTCCATATATCTCCAGAAAGCGTGCACCTTACTCTGTATTCCTCTACATTGAGTGGTTCTTAGGCTCTTGTGCAGGATGTACATCATTCTAAATAAACAATGTTATTAAGATTGTGTCAAAATCATTTTACCTTTACCGTAAAGCTCATTTCATGTGACAAAAGACTATAACATAATGTTATTAATATATATATATATATGTGTGTGTGTGTGTGTGTGTGTCTTTATATATATATATATATATGTTTATATATATACATATATATATATGTTAGAGTGTATAAAATATATAGTTTTATTGTTTTTTATATATCTTTACTGAAATGTTTATTTCATGAACATTGGTTTTTGACCTTTACTATAAAGCTTATTTCATGTAACTAAAGACTATAATTATATTAACATATACGGCCTGATGATTACGTCCAGCATGAAACAGCCTGGGGATTGCGTATAGCATGAAACAGCATATCGCCTCTGAGTGTTGAATTCAATGTTCACTTTATATATATATATATATATATATATATATATATATATATATATATATATATATGTGTGTGTGTGTGTGTTTGTTTGTGTGTGTATATATATATATATATATATATATATATATATATATATGAGTGTATCAAAATTTATTATTGTTTTTCACATATCTTTACTCCAAAGATTATTTCATGAACGATAAACAACTTCACATTGTTAAGTTTAACTCTTTCAATTTCAAAGTAAGGTGATAAGGTCACTAAGCTACAAAAATGGCTACTGAGAAGTGAACAGAATGAAAAGATTTTATTGGGGAGAAGGGAGAATAAACGAACAGGATTCAGGAAGACAGATGGTCGCGATTCCCGTTGCATTTACATTTTTGCAATCAACCCCATAACTTGATAAGACACCAGAAGTGTTGAAACGAAATAGCTTTTTTTTTTGTAGTGTTATATATATATATATATATATATATATATATATATATATATATATATATATATATATATAAAAAATAATGTAGCAGCTGGAAGATCCTTTGTCTGGCAACAGGACTCTGCACATATGTATATATGGGTGGAAATGCATAGGAAATGTGAAAACATTTTCGTTTGACGTGTTTTGTCCTTTAAGACTTCATCTGAAAAAAAAGATGTTTCACATTGATGCACCTACACATGCGCACGAACAGAGAATGCTGGGAATTTTTCATTTTAATTTTTTTTGACATATATATAATCTGGCCGATTTCACTTGTTTGTGCGCACGTGTAGTCGCACGTCAACTTTTCCAGTTTGACACACATTTTACCCCAGTATTGTTCTTGATAAATAAACATGTATATATCGTTATCTTCTATATATATATATATATATATATGTATATGTGTGTGTGTGTGTGTGTGTGTGTAAGCAAATATATGGGTATAGATCCGACAGTATGAAGAAAAATATGCTGAAAAAACAAACTAAAATCCTAATATGCGATTATGCTGTTTTAATGTTTAATGTCAACGTCGGACGTTTAAACGGAAGGCTGATCATATAAAAGATTTCAGTTATCTGTTTGGATTGGTATTGCATTTATGTCCATCATCTTTTTCATGTTGAATTCTATATGGTCTATGTTAATTATGTTTTATAAATATGTCCAGAAGATGGTGCATTAGACCGAAACGTCCGTTTGCTTTTTTTCAGTATATTTTTCTTCATATATATATATATATATATATATATATATATATATATCAGTCGGGTTTTGGTCCTGGCTTGAGACATTCGGACGTCTAGTCGCACTGAGGAGCTGTGATACAGCGAAACTAATCTCTGCGAATGAATATATAATATATATATATATATATATATATATATATATATATATATATATATATATGAGTTGAAATGTTTTGAATTTATAGAAACACATATATATATAGTCACACATAACTTAATCCGCTGAAGATGGTCTCAGACGCGATTGAAAGTACTTGGGAAAATAAAAAATACTTCGAAAGAAAATTCTGGCATTTTTCTTACTCAATTTTCTAAAGCTACTTCGAAATTAATCCGCGAATTTGAAAGGATCATAACGAAAACTAATTGACATACGTCTAAATTATTTAACTGTTGAAATTTAAATAAAGCATGGAATAATAATAATACAACATAAAATGTACTTAAACAAAATGTATTGAAACAAGAAAGTGTACACAATATTTACAGATAGTTTTGGTATATTCTTGGGAAGACCGTTCCTGTAGAATGGGTTGACTTAGTCGCAGTCGGGCAGAGTCTCTGGATTGGATCTCTTCTTCCTCCCCCGTCTTCCCGGTACCAACCATATTTATATGGTCGGTACTCAACTATGTAAATTAGGTGCATCGTACCACAAAATTAACCAAATCTATTTGAATTCAAATATGCTTCCTAAATATGCACTATATATATATATATATATATATATATATATATATATATATATATATATATAGTGTACTGGGTTCTATAGCCTTGGATGGGCAGCTGGTCTAGGGGACGGACAACACTGAATTCAGAACCAGCGGTGGGTCGTTTGGGGACCCTGTGACGCGTAGTGCACCAACTATCTGTATTTGGCCCTTCAAAAAGTGTGGATGGTCCTGCACAAAACCTTCACCACTATAATCAAATCTCATGTGCCGGTGTCGGGCTGTCAGTTTTCTAGGAACTGATCTGCTTGACCTTCATACGTCGAATTTGACGGGGCAGTTGAGTATATATATATATATATATATATATATATATATATATATATATATATATATATATATACAATAAAATCCGAAATTACCTCATATGGGCAATATACCTATTTCCACCGACGAAAGCTTCGTCAGTTTTATTCAACGCTGATATATAGGTATAGTTCGTGTCGGAGTTAGAAACTTAACTGTGACAGCTGTCGAAAAACTATACACAATGTATCCATTTCAATGTTTCAATCAGACGAAAGGCACGAGACTGTGGTCAGGGAAGAGCGTAAGGTATAAGTTTTAACAGGAAGAGGTTTTATAAAATTAAACCCGGATATTAACCTTATGACATTAAGTTGAGTTTATATGAAAAATAAAGTGTTAACTTGAAACAAAGAGAGGAAAGTTTTTTTTTTTATTTTATGTAGATAAGGTAAGATTTGAGGATACAAATTCCTACTTAAAAATACTCTTCCAAATACAAATTATATTTAAAAATAAGATATATTTAAATAAATTTAAAAAAAGATATATTTATATAATTTATATTAAAATTAAATAAAATTATCTTTTAAAAAATATAATTAATGTAAAAAAAAACAATAGGTTATATTAAAGAATAAAAATATTTAAAAATAAAAATCTACATTAAAAGAAGAAAAATTAATTTATAGATTAGAAAAATAACTTTAAAGATAAGTTAAATCAAAAAAAGTTATATTTAGAAAATATAAATTTTTACTTAAAAAATACATAAAATACAAATTCATATTTAAAAAAAATAAAATATATAGATAAAGAGGTGTAAGTGATAAACAGAACAAGAGTTCTTAGAACAGGGAACAACTATAAGATATAATTGCTATGGTGTAAAAATGAAAATATAGATATTAAAATGTATATTCCACATTTGATGAGTTAGAGATATAACGTAGCTAACAAAGTACAATCTATATTATGCAAATATGAATTTGTTTTTATGTCGACATTTAAAAACTAATTCATTCCTTTGATTCAATAGTTGGCTTTGATTATTGTATTTTATTTTTAAAATTTTTCTTCTAAACATAAGTTATACCTATCTCTAAGACTATTATGTATGTGAGAAACTGATAATATTCCAGTCTATCAATGGTTTCAAACCTTTCTCCTTCAATTCCCAAAATTACTTTGAAAGAGCTGTCTGGTGTTTTAATTTAGTGATAATTTACCAACCCTAAATTAATAAACATTAATTTACCAAACCTAAATTAATAAACATTAATTTACCAACTCTAAATTAATACACGTTAATTTACCAAACCTAAATTAATACACGTTAATTTACCAAACCTTAATTAATACACGTCAATTTACAAAACCTAAATGAATACACTTTAATTTATCAACTCTAAATTAATACACGTTAAATTTACCAAACCTTAATTAATACACGTCAATATACCAAACCTTAATTAATACACGTCAATTTACCAAACCTAAATGAATACACTTTAATTTATCAACTCTAAATTAATACACTTTAATTGACCAACCCTAAATTAAAAGCATTTTTATAAAGTTCCTTCAGTGTGTTACACCGTGAAACAACGTAAAAAAACGCAATGTGAGTTAGATATTGCAGAAATCACTGTTCAATAGTTGTCTCATCACTCTCCTAATATTGACAAAGCATGACAATATTTGTTAACTTTGGCAAGGTGAAAAAAGAGAAGTGAGATAAAAAAAAAAATTGCTGTCTGTAGGGTTGTTTACTAAATTTAATGTGGCACAATAACAAAGATAATTCAGTAACAAACATTTTTCCAGTAAGCATTAGTCTATCACCTCATTCACTCGAAAGATATCACTGTCCTTTTCTCTTTATATCAATGCGTATGCAAGAGTGTATGCCTTTGTGTTATGCAGGAGGCCAAAAGAAAAGAAAACAAAGGCAAGTTGAAAGAAAGGTAAAAGAAAACAGAGAGAGAGGAGGATAGAGAGAAAGAAGGAAAGAGAAAGAAAGGTAAGAGGGAAAGAAAGGAAAGACAGAGAATGAAGGGAGGAGAGAAAGAAAGACAGAGAAACACGGAAAGAGAGAAAGACTGACAGAGAAAGAAGGAAAGACTGACAGAGAAAGAAGGAAAGGCTGACAGAGAAAGAAGGAAAGGCTGAAAGATAGAAAGACAGCGAAAGAAAGAAATAGAGAAAGAAAGAGTGAGAAATAAATAAAGACAGACAGAGAAAGAAGGATAGAGAGAAAGAAAGAAATATACAGAAAGACAGAAACAAAAAGGACATAGAAAGAATGAAAAAGAGAAAGAAAGGGTATGAAGAAGAGAGAGAAGGAAAGACAGAGAAAGAAAGGAACAGAGAAAGAAAAATATAAATAGATGGAAAGACAGAAAGACAGAGATAGAAAGAAAGAAAAAAGAAAGGGAAAGAATGAAAAACGCATATAATGACTAATGGTTCAACGAATAAAAATAATTTAAAGGAATAGGAAAAAGCATCGAAAGAAAAATGAATGAGTAAGAAAAAGAAAGAAAGAAAATATAAACTGAAAAAAGAAAGAAAAATAGATGGAGAAATAATTGATAGAACAAAAGAAAGAAAGAAAGAAAGAAAGAAAGAAAGAAAGAAAGAAAAAAAAAATAAAGAAAGAAAGAAGCAAACGAACAAAGTAGGAAAGTGTTGGGGCGCACCCACCTTCTAACTAGTAATGGACTGGTCCCTCTTATATAAGTCAGCTCTGGGGAGAGAGTCAGCAGTCCAGATAAGCCTACCCGGTACATACCGTTGGACTATAGACTTTGGATATTGTTTCGTACTAACCAACCTTCGTTCTACTAATCACTCTATTGTTAATTGTTTTTATGAATATACCAGTATTTTCCTCTACAACTGTGTTTGTCTTGATTCATACACCGACACGCGGGAAACTCACAACATCTCAACAGAAAGAAATAATGGATGAAGGAAAGTTATGCAAAGAAAGAAAGAAACAAACAAACAAAGAAAAAAGAAAGATGCAAACAAACATAGAAGGAAGGAAATTATGGATGAAGTCAAGATAGAACAAATAGGCGAAAAAAGTTCAAATGAAAAACAAATGCGGAAAGAAAATAAAAGAAAGCGAATGTAAAAAAAGTAAAAATCACGGTAAAATACGTGAAAATAACATGAACAAGTGAAGAAAAAGAAATAAATGAATGAATTCAAAAGAAAAATCGATAAAAAAAACAAACGGAAGAATGAATGAACGGTTAAAAGACAAACAGTAAAATTAATGAAAATAAAGAATAATAAATAAAACACAGAAATAATGAATGGCGTAAAAAGGGTGGAAACTGTAAGGAATAAATTAAAAATAAATAAAGAAAGAAAGAAACAAACAAACAAACAAAAAATAAAGTAGGAAATAAATAACGGATGAAGGAAAGCGATGCAAAGAAAGAAAGAAAGAAAGAAAGAAAGAAAGAAAGAAGCAAACGAACGGATGAAATAACCGATGAGGGAAAGTGATGCAAAGAAAGAAAGAAAAGAAAAGAAAGAAAGAAAAGAAGAAAGAAAAGAAGCAAAACGAACAAAGTAGCAAGGAAATAACCGATGAAAAAAAAAGTATGCAAATGAAAGAAAAAAGAAAGAAAGAAAAAAGCAAAATGAAACAAAGTAGCAAGGAAATAACCGATGAGGGAAAGTGACGCAAAGAAAGAAAGAAAGAAAGAAAGAAAGAAAAAGGCAAACCGAACAAAGTACGAAAAAAATAACTGATGAGGAAAGTGACGCAAAGAAAGAAAGAAAGAAAACAAAGAAAAGAAAGAAAGAAATGAACAAAGTAGGATGGAAATAATGGATGAAAGAAAGCGATGCAAAGAAAGAAAAGAAAAAAGAAAGAAAAAGCAAACGAACAAAGTAGTAAAAATAACCGATGAGGGAAAGAAAAAGAAAGAAAGAAAGAAAGAAAGAAAGAAAGAAAGAAAGAAAGAAAGAAAGAAGCAAACGAACAAAGTAGCAAGGAAATAACCGATGAGGGAAATTGACGCAAAGAAAGAAAGAAAGAAAGAAAGAAAGAAAGAAAGAAAAGAAAGAAAGAAGCAAATGAACAAAGTAGCAAAGAAATAACGGATGAGGGAAAGCGATGCAAAGAAAGAAAGAAAGAAAGAAAGAAAGAAAGAAAGAAGCAAATGAACAAAGTAAAAAAGAAAGAAAAAAGCAAACAAACAAATTACGAAAAAAATTACGGATGAAGGAAAGCGATGCAAAGAAGGAAAGAAACAAACAAACAAAGAAAAAAAAGATGCAAACAAACAAAGTAGGAAGGAAAT
This sequence comes from Acanthosepion pharaonis, assembly GCA_903632075.3. Classification (NCBI taxonomy): domain Eukaryota; kingdom Metazoa; phylum Mollusca; class Cephalopoda; order Sepiida; family Sepiidae; genus Acanthosepion; species Acanthosepion pharaonis. Next base: position 111,299 of record CAHIKZ030000558.1, on the reverse strand, counting down.
AATGGATGAAGGAAAGCGATGCAAAGAAAGAAAGAAAGAAAGAAAGAAAGAAAAAAAGAAGCAAACGAACAAAGTAGTAAAGAAATAACCGATGAGGGAAAGCGATGCAAAGAAAGAAAGAAAGAAAGAAAGAAAGAAAGAACCAAATGAAGAAAGTAAAAAAGAAAGAAAAAAGCAAACAAAAAAATTACGAAAAAATTTACGGATGAAGGAGAGCGATGCAAAGAAAGAAAGAAACAAACAAACAAAGAAATAAAGAAAGATGCAAACAAACAAAGTAGGAAGGAAATAATGGATGAAGGAAAGCGATGCAAAGAAAGAAAGAAAGAAAGTAAGAAAGAAAGAAGAAAGAAAGAAGCAAATGAAGAAATTAGGAAAGAAAGAAAAAAAGCAAACAAACAAATTACGAAAAAAAATACGGATGAAAGAAAGCGATGCAAAGAAAGAAAGAAAGAAACAAACAAACAAACAAACAAACAAAAAACAAAGTAGGAAATAAATAACGGATGAAGGAAAGCGATGGAAACAAAGAAAGAAAGAAAGAAAGAAAGAAGCAAATGAAGAAAGTAGGAAAGAAAGAAAAAAAAGCAAACAAATTACGAAAAAAATTACGGATGAAGGAAAGCGATGCAAAGAAGGAAAGAAACAAACAAACAAAGAAAAAAAAGATGCAAACAAACAAAGTAGGATGGAAATAATGGATGAAGGAAAGCAATGCAAAGAAAGAAAGAAAGAATGAGAGATAGAGAGAAAGTTAAGGGATAAACCCAGGAACCTAAACCGAAACAATACATAATTGTTTTTCAGCTATATCATTGTATTGACTCTCTAATTATGCTATTTTCTTCAATTGAATCCTAATTGTCCATCCGTCTTTCAGTAATTGTCACCGAATTTAACGCTCCTTTGTTGAATTGTTGCATTGAGAGCTTCTTTTATACGAAACTAACAATCAGAAAACGCCTTTTTATTTCGAGATCTTATGTTCAATATATTACGATTTAGTTAGATGTTTGCTTGTAACGGATATTTTAATAACATTCTCTCGGTGTAGTTAGACACAAGGCGAAATGAAACGAGCGCGTGGAAAATCACGAAAAGATGTGCTTTTTTTCCCAATAAATTACGGAAATATTGCCTGACTGAGGAGAAAATTAGAAGTCAATATTTTGCTCAGGTACAATTTCTAGTGGTGACATCAAAAATCATCTATCTATCTATCTATCTATCTATCTGTTGTAATACCTAAACGATAATGGGCATGTTCCCATTCACATAAAAACAGTAGTAAATACTGTATGTTGGTCTGTAGTTGGAGATTCGTCTCCAGGTGTGCTGGTCAAACTCTTTGCCTCCGGACAGAAAGGATCTTCAATGAGGATTGAAGGGCAGAGTCTCGTCCCGGAAACAGCTACCCGACGTCATTTTATACGGGGTTCTACGAGGAATTTTGGTCAAAACTGGTTCGGATAAACACATTAAATTCGACCTTGTGGCACAACTGACCGCGTGGGGCGGTTGGTAGATATCCTGCAAATGATTCGTTGTGGAATTCACTTGACTCACTTGTAGGAAAAATGGCGAATCTTATATGAATTATTATCGTTCAACCAAACTTCGTATGATAATGCTATTCAGTAACGTTCCCTAGGTTACATCTCTATCTATTCCAGTTTATATCTATCTAATTTCTTCATATCTATCTATCTATCTATCTATCTATCTATCTATCTATTGCAGTTTATATCTATCGATCTATCTATTAAATGATGAAAAATTTTCGTGGATTTTGTCGTTTTTTATCTTCGTCCATATCCGCGAATTTGTTTTGCTCATGCTAAGTCTCGAAAAAACAATGTATAAAATGCTAAGTCTCGAAAAAAAAAAAAAAATAAAAATGCATCGAAAAAACACTGTATAAAATGCTAAGTCTCGAAAAAAAACACTGTATAAAATGCTAAGTCTCGAAAAAAACACACGTATAAAATGCTAAGTCTCGAAAAACACAAAATGTAAAAATGCTAAGATGAAAAACACTGTATAAAATGCTAAGTCTCGAAAAAACACTGTAAAAAAAGAAAAAACACTGTAACAAAATGCAAGTCTCGAACAAAATGAAAAAAAAACACTGTAAAAAAACAAAGTCTCGAAAAAACACTGTATAAAATGCTAAGTATCGAAAAACACTGCATAAAAATGCTAAGTCTCGAAAAAACACTGTATAAAATGCTAAGTCTCGAAAACACTGATGAAAAACACTGTAAAAAAAAATGCTAAGTCTCGAAAAAAACACTGTATAAATGCTAAAAAAAACAAAAATGCTAAGTCCTCGAAAAAATAAAAAGAAAAAAAACACTAATCGAAAAAACACTGTATAAAATGCTAAGTCTCGAAAAAAAAAACACTGCAAAATGCTAGAAAACACTGTCTCGAAAAAAAACACTGTAAAAAAATGCTAAACAAAAAACAAAAGTACGAAAAAACTGTAAAAATGCTAAGTCCTGAAAAAAAGCACTGTATAAAATGAAAAAAAAACGGAAATGAAAGAAAAACACTGTAAGAAAGTATCGAAAAAAACTGTAAAAATGCTAAGTCTCGAAAAAACACTGTATGTCGAAAAAACACTGAAAATGCCAAAAAAACAAAAAATGAAAGAAAAAACACTGTATAAAATGCTAAAAAAAAAACACTGTAAAAATGCTAAAAAAACACCTGTAAAAAATGCTAAGTCTCGAAAACAAAAAATGCTAAGTCTCGAAAAAAAAAATGTAAGTAAAATGAAAGAAAAAAACACTGAAATGAAAAAAAAAAGAAAAAAAAACACTGTATAAATGCTAAGTCTCGAAAAAACAAAAAAAAAAAACACTGTAAAAAACACTGTATAAAATGCTAAGTCAAAAAAACAATAAAATGCTAAAAACACACTGTAAAAAATGCTAAGTATCGAAAAAACACGGATGAAGTATCGAAAAACAATGCAAAACAAAAAAATTATGAAAATCTCGAAAAAACACTGTAAAAATGCTAAGTCTCGAAAAACACTGTATAAAATGAAATCGAAAAACACTGTATAAAAATGCTAAAAAAAACACTGTATAAATGCTAAGTCTCTGAAAAACACTGTATAAAATGCTAAGTCTCGAAAAACACTGAAAAATGCTAAGTCTCGAAAAACACTGTATAAAAATGCTAAGGAAATGCTGTAAAAAAACACTGTATAAAATGCTAAGTATCGAAAAACACTGTAAAAAATGGAACCCGAAAAAACACTGGAAAACACTGTATAAAATGCTAAGTCAAAAAAACACTGTAAAAATGCTAAGTCTCGAAAAACACTGTATGAAATGCTGTCTCGAAAAAACACTGTATAAAAAATGCTAAGTCTCGAAAAACACTGTATAAAATGCTAAGTCAAAAAAACACTTATAAAATACTAATTGAAAAACACTGTATAAATGCTAAGTCTCGAAAAAATACAAAATAAAAACATGCTTGTATAAAATGACTCTCTAAAAACACTTATAAAATGCTAAGTCTCGAAAAAACTGTCAATTGAATGCTAATTGTCCAAATCTAAGTCTTTGCAGAAAACACTAAAATTGTCGAAAAAACACTGAATTTAACGCTCACTGTATAAAATTTGAAAAAAACACTTGAAAAATGCTAAGTATCGAAAACACTTGCTAAGTCGAAAAAAACACTGTATAAAATGCTAAGTCTCGAAAAACACTGTATAAAATGCTAAGCCCTCTCACTGAAAAAATGCACTGAAAACACTGTTTAAAATGAAAACACTGTTAAATCTTTTAAAATACTAAAACATTGAAAAATGCAAGTCTCGACTAAGTCTCGAAAAACACTGTATAAAAATGCTAAGTCTCGAAAAACACTGTATAAAAAACACTTAAAATGCTAAGTCTCGAAAACACTGTATAAAAATGCTTATAAAAAATGCTTCGAAAATGCTATAAAACACTTAAGTACGAAAAACACTGTATAAAATGCTAAGTCTCGAAAAACACTGTATAAATGCGAAAAACACTGTATAAATGCTAAGTTCGAAAAACACTGTATAAAATGCTAAGATGTATTTTCGAAAAACACTGTATAAAATATAAAAATGCTAAGTATTCTGTATAAAATGCGGTGAAAAACACTGTATAAAATGCTAAGTCTCGAAAAAAACACTGTATAAAATGCTAAGTCCGAAAAACATTGAAATGCTAGCTCGGAAAAACACTGTAAAAATGCTAAGTCGAAAAACACTGTATAAAATGCTAAGTATCGAAAAACACTGTATAAAATTAAGTCTCGAAAAAAACACTGTATAAAAAAACACTGTATAAAAATGCTAAGTCTCGAAAAAAACACTGTCAAAATGCTAAAAAATCTAAAAACACTGTATAAAATTCCTCGAAAAAACACTGTATTTAAGTCTCGAAAAAAAAAAAACACGAAAAACACTGTATAAAATGCTAAGTATCGAAAAAAAAGTCCTGTATAAAATGCTAAGAAAATCGAAAAACACTGTATAAATGCTAAGTGAAAAACTAAAATCTCTCGAAAAAAACTGTATAAAATGCTATCTATATAAAATGCTAAATGCCGTCTCGAAAAACACTGTATAAAATGCTAAGTCTCGAAAAAACACTGTATAAAATGCTATTCGAAAAACACTGTATAAATGCTAAGTCTCGAAAAAACACCCCGTATAAAATGCTAAGTCTCGAAAAACACTGTATAAAAATGCTAAGTCTCGAAAAACACTGTATAAAATGCTAAGTCTCGAAAAAACTGTATAAAAAAAAACATGCTAAAAATGCTAAGTCTCGAAAAACACTGTAAAAATGGGTCTCGAAAAAACACTGTATAAAATGCTAAGTCTCGAAAAAACACTGTATAAAATGCTAAGTCTCGAAAAAACACTGTATAAAATGCTAAGTCTCGAAAAAACACTGTATAAAATGCTAAGTCTCGAAAAACACTGTATAAAATGCTAAGTCTCGAAAAAACACTGTATAAAATGCTAAGTCTCGAAAAAACACTGTATAAAATGCTAAGTATCGAAAAACACTGTCTAAGTCCGAAAAACACTGTATAAAAATGCTAAGTCTCGAAAAAACACTGTATAAATGCTAAGTCTCGAAAAACACTGTATAAAATGCTAAGTCTCGAAAAACACTGTATAAAATGCTAAGTCTCGAAAACACTGTATAAAATGCTAAGTCTCGAAAACACCTGTAAAAAAAAACACTGCTAAATGCTAAGTCTGTATAAAATGAAAAAACACTGTATAAAATGCTAAGTCTCGAAAAACACACTGTATAAAAATGCTAAGTCCGAAAAAACACTGTATAAAATGCGAAAAAACACTGTATAAAATGCTAAAAATCGAAAAAAAACACTGTATAAAAAAACACTAAGTCTCGAAAAACACTGTATAAAAATGCTAAGTCTCGAAAACACTGGCAAGTCTCGAAAAAACTGCTAAGTAAAACACTGTATAAAAATGCTAAGTCTCGAAAACACTGTATAAAATGCTAAGTCTGAAAAAACACTGTATAAATGCTAAGTCTCGAAAAACACTGTATGAAATGCTAAGTCTCGAAAAAACACTGTAAAAATGCTAAAGTCGAAAAAACACTGTATAAAATGTGTATAAAAATGCTAAAAATCGAAAAAAGTCAAAACACTGTATAAAATGCTAAGTCTCGAAAAAACACTGTATAAAATGCTAAGTCTCGAAAAAACACTGTATAAAATGCTAAGTCTCGAAAAAAACACTGCTATAAAAACACTGTATAAAATAAAAAAAAACACTGTATAAAATGCTAAGTCCGAAAAAAACAAAAAAACACTGTATAAAATGCTAAGTTCGAAAAAACACTGTATAAAATGCTAAGTATCGAAAAACACTGTATAAAATGCTAAGTCTCGAAAAACACTATCCTCGAATGTATAAAATGCTAAGTCTCGAAAACACACTGCTAAGTCCGGAAAAAACACTGTATAAAATGCTAAGTCTCGAAAAACACTGTATAAAATGCTAAGTCAAAAAAGACTGTATAAAATGCTAAGTCTCGAAAAAACACTGTATAAAATGCTAAGTCTCGAAAAAAACACTGTATAAAATGCTAAGTCCTCGAAAAACACTATAAAAATGTGTATAAAATGCTAAGTCTGAAAAACACTGTATAAAATGTTAAGTCCGAAAAACACTGTATAAAATGCTAAGTATCGAAAAAACACTGTATAAAATGCTAAGTCCTCGAAAAACACTGTATAAAATGCTAAGTCTCGAAAAAAACACTGTATATAAAATGCTAAGTATCGAAAACACTGTATAAAATGCTAAGTCTCGAAAAAACACTGTATAAAATGCTAAGTGAAAAAAACACTATTCAAAAACACTGTATAAAAATGCTAAGTCTCGAAAAACACTGTATAAAAATGCTAAGTCTCGAAAAACACTGCTGTACAAATCTCGAAAAACACTGTATAAAATGCTAAGTCAGTTTGTATAAAAATGCTAAGTCTCGAAAAACACTGTATAAAAATGCTAAGTTCGAAAAACACTGTATAAAATGCTAAGTCTAAAAAACACTGTATCTAAGTCTCGAAAAACACTGTATAAAATGCTAAGTCTATAAAATGCTAAGTCTCGAAAACACTGTATAAAAAATGTCGTTGTATAAAATGCTAAGTCTCGAAAAACACTGTTGCTAAGTCTCGAAAAACACTGTAAAAATCTAAAGGCATCGAAAAACACTATCTAAGTCTCGAAAAACACTTAAGTAAAAATGCTAAGTCTATCTAAAAACACCGTCTCGAAAAACACACTGTATAAAATGCTAAGTCTCGAAAAACACTGTATAAAATGCTAAGTATCGAAAAAACACTGTATAAAATGCTAAGTCTCGAAAAACACTAAGTCTCGAAAACACTGTATAAAATGCTAAGTCTCGAAAAAACACTGTATAAAAAAATAAGTCTCGAAAAACACTGTATAAAATGCTAAGTCTCGAAAAAACACTGTATAAATGCGTCTCGAAAACACTGTATAAAATGCTAAGTAAAAAACACTGTATAAAATGCTAAGTCTCGAAAAAACACTGTACTGTATAAAAATGCTAAGTCTCGAAAAACTGTATAAAATGCTGTATAAAAACACTGTATAAATGCTAAGTCTAAAAAAACACTCGAAAAACACTATAAATGCTAAGTCTCGAAAAACACTGTATAAAATGCTAAGTAAAAAAAACACGAAAAAATGCTGTATAAAATGCTAAGTCTCGAAAAAACACTGTATAAAATGCTAAGTCTCGAAAAAACACTGTATAAAATGCTAAGTCTCGAAAAAACACTGTATAAAATGCTAAGTCTCGAAAAAACACTGTATAAAATGCTAAGTCTCGAAAAAACACTGTATAAAATGCTAAGTATCGAAAAACCGCTACACTTATTTTTTCGAAAAAACACTGTAAAAATGTTCTCGAAAAAAACACTGTATAAAAATGCTAAGTCTCGAAAAACACTGTTAAAATTCAAAAACACTGTATAAAATGCTTTTTCAAAAAAAACTGTATAAAAATGCTAAGTCTCGAAAAACACTGTATAAAATGCTAAGTTCGAAAAAAAACTGTATAAAATGCTAAGTATCGAAAACACTGTATAAAATGCTATTCTGGAAAAACACTGTTAAAATGCTTAAGTCTCGAAAAACACTGTATAAAAATGCTAAGTCTCGAAAAACACTGTATAAAATGCTAAAATGAAAAAACACTATTCTGCTAAGTCTCGAAAAACACTTAAAATGCTAAATCTAAAAAACACTGTATAAAATGCTAAGTCTCGAAAAACACTGTATAAAATGCTAAGTCTTTTTGTACTGTATAAAATGCTAAAAAACACTGTATAAAATGCTAAGTCTCGAAAAACACTGTTGAAAAAAAAAAATACTTGTTCACCAAAAATGCTAAAAATTATCGAAAAACACTGTATAAAATGCTAAGTATCGAAAAACACTGTATAAAAATGCTAAGTATCGAAAACACTGTATAAAAATGCTAACATCGAAAAACACTGTATAAAATGCTAACTGTATAAAATGCTAAGTATCGAAAAAACTGTATGAAATGCTAAAAAAAAACACTGCTAAGTATCGAAAAACACTGTATAAAATGCTAAGTATCGAAAAACACTGTATAAAATGCTAAGTCTCGAAAAAACACTGTATAAAATGCTAAGTATCGAAAAACACTGTATAAAATGCTAAGTCTCGAAAAACACTGTATAAAATGCTAAGTATCGAAAAACACTGTATAAAATGCTAAGTCTCGAAAAAACACTGTATAAAATGCTAAGTCTCGAAAAAACACTGTATAAAAATGCTTCTCGAAAAAACTGTAAAATGCAAGTCTCTGTATAAAAATGTCTAAGTCTCTGAAAAAAAAAAAAAACACTGTATAAAATGCTAAGTCTCGTAAAAACACTGTATACAATTCATTATTTTTTTTACCCAAAATGTTGAATGTGCCAAATTATTCAATTTTTTCAACAAAAAAAAATTCAAGTTGATGTTAAAAATTGCTGTAAAACATAGTTGGTTTATTTGAGATGGAATGATCTATTCTGACGCGTTTCTAATTTGTATATAGATACAGTGTATTTATTTTCCATTTTCTTAGTTGAATTGTTCACCAAAATTGCATATGATCCATTTTTGTACATAATTAGTTAACAATAAAATGTATATTTTATTTGAACGCTGCCTTATGGAAATTGCGATATAGTAGAGTGGGGTGATGCGTATAATAGATTAGGTTCCACCAGTTCTGTATTTATTTCAAACCCACTGTTGCGCAGTATACATTGAAACGTTTGGGTGTATCATTCTTAATAACGGATTGTTTAAAGTTCAACCATTGAAAAAAGAATAAATTCTTAATTTCTTCACTTGATCATGACACTGGCCAGAAATATGATCAAAAATAAGATATTTACATCCATAGGGCCCAGATGTGTGTTCTCTCATATGTAAACACAAACTTATGCATAAAGCTTCTACAGTATTAATTAGAGGTTTGTAAAAAATATTTGATTTACATTTGATTTATAAACTCATATATATATATATATATATATATATATATATATATATATATATATATATATATAAGGAACAGAAAGTCAACACTTAGAGGCGACAGTCTGTTTCATGCTAGATGCAATCGTCAGGCCACGAAGTGCTGTTTTTTTTTCTCGGCTATTTATATATATATATATATATATATATATATGTTTTTTTCTAACAGTTAGTTTATCGGGAAACAATGAACCCAAATAAATAAAGTAAACAATAAACAAATTAGCAAACCATTATGACCAAAATATTAGTTAGACTATAAAAATCAAATCAAAAAATAGACAAAAAAAATAGCTATAACTGTTATATAACGATAAAAAATACTACGTTACTTAAAAATCGAAAACCGAAAAGAGAAAATATACAGTATAACAAATAAATAATAAAAAGTAAAATCAATTGACCTAAATTTACACAAATAAATAAATAAATAAACTAATCCCGATAAACTAACCGGTAGAAAACACAAATATCAATCCAAGATAATCAATCCAAATAAATACATGAAGTAATAAACAAATTAAAAACTGTTCCCGCCAAAATAATAGAACAAAATACAACAATGAACCCCAAAATTGCATAAATAGCTTCATCTTCCCATACCAAAACAAAATAAATTTTTACTACATGAATAAAAACACAGATTAAAAAAAAATTAAATAAATAAATATAAATATAAGATAAGAAATAAAAGTAAAAAATAGAAATAAAAAATAAAAATAAATAAAAACAAGCAAAATAATTTAACCCAAATAAATAAATAAACGACTTCCGGTAAAATAACCGCTAAAATAGACTACCCACAATGCACCACTGACCCGTATATATATAAATAGCCGAGAAAAATATCAGCACTCATGGCCTGACGATCGCATCTAGCATGAAACAGACTGTCGCCTCTAAGTGTTGACTTCTATGTTCACTTTTAATATTTACACACGCTCTATCTCTGATATTGAGCACTTTATCCCTTAAATATAGCATATCTTAAGACTATATTTCTTCATATATATATATATATATATATATGTGTGTGTGTGTGAGTGTGTGTGTGTGTATAGATAGATAGATAGATAGATAGATAGATAGATTTAAGACCAAAGAATACTATAAACTTAACACTTTGTTAACATCTAATGTTGATTTTATATTACTTGCGCTGTCAAAATGAATCCAATATGGAAATTAATTTCCAACTCATCATAGGTCCGACATCTGATTGGTTAATTGATCGCTCCCTAGCATATTAGAAATTTAGTATTTCCTCCTTCGTCACTTCCTGTGTTGCTTTTAAACTAGAGAATGATCGTTTGTTCTCCAGTTGACCTCCATCGCCGGAAGAAGCCCATATAGTGTTATAACATGAATGCATTTGTGTAGCTATTTATAACATGTTTTTGTTATAATTGTTAATAAATATGATAGATAGATAGATATGGAACAGAATAAGATAGATAGATAGATAGATAGATAGATAGATAGATAGATAGATAGATAGATAGATAGATAGATAAAGTTGTTCAATTTATCTCTTCCTGCTTGGGAGATTTGTGGAGATTATATCCACTTCCTAAGTGAGGCTTCATAGTAAAATTGTAAGGTTTGATAGTAAAATGTTATTACTAAACCGGCATATTAGTGGATACTACCTCCGCAAGCTTCTATTTGATTTTAATTCTAATTGTTAGCATTAATGAACTATCTTTGAGATTGAGCACTTTTATTTACAAACTTTGCTTGCAGAAATACCTCAGTGGTCCCTTTGCTTTTGATGAAACATAATCTCTAAATTATATATATATATATATATATATATATATATATATATATATATATATATATATATATATATGTGTGTGTGTGTGTGTGTGTGTGTGTGTGTGTGTGTGCATGAATGTAAACTTGTAGAGACACATATATATAAATACACGTAAGCATATACATATATATGCTTAAATGCATTTATATATATATATATATATATATATATATATATATATATATATATATATATATGTATGTATGTATGTATGTATGTATGCTATATGATAGTTTTTGTAAAGTCTACAGAAGAATCGCCGCTGTTTCTATTGCAGGTATATTTAGTCGATTGCCTATTTTACATAAGAAGAAACTTACATCAAACCAAAGAGATGAAAGGAGAACAGAACGAATCGATTGCTGTATCCTTTAAGTTCTGAAGACCCCGCCCCCGGTAACCGGTAGTCTTGAGCATAAATTTGCAGAATAGATCCACACCACAATCTCCAAACACTCGTACACACACAAACGCATACACCGAAAATATTCCTGTCGAATCAATGTAAGAAACATGGAGTAGCTTGTACAGTTTTATCTCTCCCTGACACAACGGCAATACAGATTTAAAATACATATCTCTAAATTTTGGAGAACTGGGATAATCATTCCCGGATTTCTTCTGAAATCATTATTTTCTTAATTTCCTTGTTAATATAACTCTTTTGAATGCCAGTTTATCGACTTTCCCAATGTATACAATCTGTGTGAATAAAAAGTATTACGTGTTTTACAAGATTAGAAACAGGACAAAAAATGGGTTTAAACTTTCTCATATAAAAGAATTACTTTGGCTTGCTTAAGTTTTTTAGTCATCTGCGTCGGGACTGTATGCATGACTTGTAAACCAGCTTTCAATATGATATTTTTCTTGAGTTCGAAGATAGATCCATAATATACTTCCGAAGAATACTTTTCTATACGATTGTGTAGTTTTCAACAGATAATGTTTTTTTTTTTGTAATTATTTTGATGAGCTATCTTTCTTGAGGCTCCTACTGCACGAATTTAACCCATAAACAGCCAATCTTTTTTTAATGTACATTTTTGGCCCAGACAGGTGACTTAGGAGTTTATTTATCCCTTATGTTTAATTTCAGTAGTTACCATTGTCGTTTTTATAGAAACTAGAACATCAAATATATATGTGTAAAAAACATCAAAAACTAATATTGATTAGAAATTATAAAAAATACTTTTTTAAAATAGTCATTATTTTTCTACTCGTGAAATGTAAAATTACGACAGAAAGTGTCTTCTTATGGTTAATTATAAAAATGTTTAAAGGTTGAGTGTTGTAAAATATACCTCTGCAAATGCAATGTAAGTGAGAAAATCACTGTAAATACAAGGAATAACATGTAATGAGTTTAATTGTAACAGATTCCCAAATGGGGCTCAAGGCAAGTAATGGGTTCGCAACTAGGTTTCAGCATTTTACTGTTGAACTATTTTGATGCAACAATCTAGCGACTAATAATTTCCTGTTTCAACCAACTACAAACCACACACACACACACACACACACAAAAAAAAAAAAAAAAAAAACAATAAATATATCAACGCCAATCACCATCTTCTGTCTCCCTGTAACCTGTTCATTTATTTTCCTTTCTTCTCACTTCTTCCCCACTAAAGTCTTCTCGTTCTTTCTCACTCTCTGTATCCCCATTGCGTCCTGGCTGCATTATCGCTTTTCCATGGGATGAAATTATTAAAAAAATATCCAGGTGATATTTATTAATTCAACATAGATTGGCACAAGGCTATCATCATCTTGCGGCCTCAGCCAAGATTGAACTCACCAATACTTTGATTGGTGTAGTTCATAATCTTGTCAAATAGCTGAATTCTTGATGCTTCGCTAGGGCTATCAAGGGTGTTTTTATCGTGACACCATCACTAAATGGATTGCCAACCAAGGCTCAGAGAGACTCCATTCACCCTCCTCTAAGAGCAGGTTTGAATTCAGAGTTTTCCTTCTTCTAGACCAGTTGTCATCCAAGGCTATAGAACCCAGTCTGTCCTGCTATTTACCCATAGCTGGAGGGAGAAGAAAGAGGATTCACACCTTTCCCAAGGGTGTTAGCACGTAATTGAACGTAATGGATTCGACTGGAATTCGAACTCGGCTCCCCGATTCCTCAATCCAAGCCGCTATCCATTACTCCACCGTGCCTCCCAAAAGGACATTTTATTTTGTTATTGAGACTTTCATTTTTAAGACAATATATGATCATCAGTAAATTAGTTTTCTTCCATATACCTTATTGGCGATCATGGTTTTTAGCAATATCTTTTATTTTCCTATACATAACACTCCCTGATGTCTGCAATTCATTTATACTATCTCCTTGGGTAGTCTTCTCTCAATCCATCTTGTATTCAATATTTCCTGTGAGTGTCAAATTATTCAAGACTTTTTTTTTTATTAGGTGTCCTAAAATATTCAACCATCTGTTTCTTATTCTAAGTATAAGTATCCTTTTTGTTTCCATTTTGCCTAAAACTTCCTCGTTGCTCACATGTTTCACCTATAATATCCTCAGCAGCCTTCTGTAGATCCGTATCTCTGTTGTCTCATGTCTCTTCATTTGTGAAGAGTTTTCCAGCATTTACTACCATATCACTCTTGGAAATGCCAGTGCTGTAATCTTTGGATGTGCGGGTATTGTAATGGATATACCTAGGTAAGTTTTTGAAGTGGTTAAAACTCATGCATGTTCGGTAACCGGTTCCGCTATTCACTGGTAAATTTATTTCTGGAGTGGTTAAAATTTATGCAAAAATAAATAAATCCAGTGGTGGCACTATAGATGAATTCGGCTTATACACGAATATACATGGTAAATAGTCGGAGAGTATTCGGCAGAAAAGATTTGTCCCTACGGTACTAACTAGCCGAAGGTTAATCACGAATATAATAACGCCACATACTTTAACAGTTGTTGAATAATTTGGTCTAAAAATTTGGCATCAAATCAACGATACGATAAAAAAGAGACTAAAGATAATAGATAAAGAAAATATGCTACTTATTTTTATGTTAACGGTCAGATACTATTTGACCGAGAAATTTGGGATAAAAAGCAACAGTAAGATGAAGAAAAGAATGGCTGCCCATAAATAATGAATTTACTTACGTTACTTCCTTTAACGGTCGAAGAGTTTTCAACCGAAATGTTAGGCTAAAAAGCAAACAATGAGATGAAGAAAAGTCTAGCCTACGATTAATCATCAAAACACTCAAGTGAACTCCAACAAGAAAATGCAACAATAATCTTTATTTAAAATTCTGTGACTGTCGTCCGTCCGTCACACCCTTTAAAATAGCTATGCATTGGCCGATCGAAATCAAATTTGGGGAGGGGTACAAAATACAGTTAATTTTATTAGAGTACGTAAAAGCGGTTTACAGGTCGAGAACATTAGAATCAAGCAGACGCGGAAGATTGAATATCTGGGAAGCGTTTTGACAGAGGACGGTAAGTACGACACTGAGATCCGTAGACGTATCGGGATGGTGAGACAGGAGGATTTATTTGGTAGCAAAGACAATAATACTGAGCTGTTACATGATATCTGTCGTTCTTTACGGCAGCGAATGTTGGACGATTTCCTCAAAGATGAAGAAGGGACTTGAGGCGATGGAGATATGATTCTACAGAAGGATGCTAAGAATATCATGGATCGAGCGTGTGAGCAACGATGAGGTCTTAGAGAGGATGCAAACAAGGAGGAGGATTATACTTAACATCATGAAGAGGCAGCTGAAGTTTCTGGGACACATAATGAGGCGGGACGGCCTGGAGAATTTGATACTCACTGGTCGAATAGAGGGAAAAAGAGACAAGGGAAAACAGCACATGACATACCTAGCAAGATCACGCAAATGAACGACAGAATGTGGTCTGGGGGAGGTAGCAGGAGTAAGGAACTTGTTAAGAGCTGCAAGGGATAGAGGGACGTGGAGAAGCATGATCACCTACATCCTGAAAGGACATGACACATAAACAGAAAAGAAGCTTCGTACAATCAATTTACATTATATTTTTGGAGAAATAAAAAGTTTTATTAGTTAGCAAGCAAAATACTCCCACTATTTCAAAACAATTTAATTATTAAAATAACAAATGCCTATTTAATAGAAAGGCAATATTGTTTTTGCATACATTGTCGTTAAGTTTTTATATAAAAGAATCCAGTTTCCAGCTAGCCTTGCGTTTGCGAGAAATTTAAACTAAACACAAGGCCAAACGCTTCAAAACTTTAGCCCCAAAAAGATATATTTATGCATGGCTAGTTTTAAGTTGCTTGCTCAAGAGTAAGAAATCCTAAGAATTTATTCTCCGCTGTTAAAAAGGCAAGAAAAAATATTGTTTCCCATGAAGTCTTATCAAATTAAATTAAATTAAAGAAATTATTAAACTGTGAAGTAGGGTTTTTGTCAAAATATTTTCCAAACAAATCAGTTTATTCAAATTTCATCGATTGGTTTGAGAAATCGAACGAAACGTAGAGTTTGTAAATCTCAACAAAAATGTTCGCGATAATTTCAACAATATTAAATACTGTAAGGATTTCATCACGCGTTGCACAAAAATTCTAATATAAAAAAAATGGGGACCTTAAATTAACGATGACAATCCTAACGTTACTTAGTTTGACGGATAGAGAGTGCATTACCTTGAATGTAGGGATAAAAAAAACAAACAAAACAAACAATAATTTAAATAAAACGGACGCCAAAGATTAACAATGACAATTTTAACAGAACTCATTTTAACGCTGACAAAATATTCTATATTCTGTTATTGTAAATAAGTAGATATACGACGAACAAAATACACTGAAAATGCTTACGTACTTAGTCTAATAGTTGGGAAATATTCGAAATTTATTATGCCCACTTTTCTCCCTAGAATAGAGACATATTTCTTAGGGTTTCAGTGTTCGGTATTGATTTGCTTTTTACGGCCTATCAACCTTTTGTAGATTATTAAAGCCAGAAAATGTATTTAGACTGTAAGATTTTTGGGGGGGATAATAATGATTTAGTGATAGAAGTCTTACTAATTCACCTATAGCTGAGGGAAGAATTAACTTTCCCAAGAGTATTTGCACGTAAGGGAATATAACGAACCGGATTGGGATTGGAACTCTGCTCTCCGATTTCAAATTCCGAGCCATTATCCTTTACACCACCTGCACATCCAAGCTTACAGCACATGGTATTTCCAAGCGCTCCCTTATCTAGGTAGTGAACAGGCTAGACGTTGCTTAACTTCTGTGATAGTACGGGGACAGGTGTTTCAAGTGTTCGGTATTGAAACCCAAGGAAAAAGCACGACGCTTTGACACTTTGGAAATGTGGCGTAACACAATCTTCCTATCACCATCTGCGATTCCTGACTTGTCTTGTACGAAACTCCGTCCCATTTAATAAAAAAAAAACAGAATGGAAAATAAATGGATTCGTTAAAGAGGTCCCCTTAAAAAAAACGAAGTCCAAGTAACGATCTGCTTTTTTTTTTTTTTATCTTTCCTCGAAATCTTGAAATTTCAAGTTGAATTAATAGGCGATAATAAATTTAAATAAAACCCCAACTCGAGAAATATGACCCACGATCTTTTTCGTGTAAAAAGAATTAACGCTATGGCCTAACCGGAAACATCCTAGCTCCCTCAGTTATTACAGTATAGAGCTTTGCATGTTTTATCCCCCACCCAGTGGATTTGGCATATACAGCCTTCGAGATAAGTCATCCGGTTGTAGATTTATTGTGATTATTTATTTTAGATGCAATGCAGATTACTAAACGCATCAAAATTAACCAAAAACACGAAAAAACTAAAATATAATATCACTTTCAGTGACTCTCCATATTTCGAAAGTTTATTTCGCCCTCCAGTATGCTTGTCTGAAAGGGAATGTTAGCCAATCCCTGCTGAAAACGCCTGCTCAGACATATTTCCGTTTGTCTAACACCCATAGCCCACACGTGGTTTAAACTGTAACTATGCTCAACAGACATTAGTTATAGTTTTGGGGGAGAGCGCATCATCTGGTAGGAGCAACATTTTGAACAAGGCCACTGCGCTCAAACCCTCCGTCACGGTGACTAGTGACTTTGTGCTAGCATAGCCATCCCCGAAAAATTCCGTTTACCCAATTTCACTCACAAGGTATCCGTAGCTATGCTTTTCGGACACTTCCCATCGGGGCCACACGCTTGGGTCGTCTGCCTTGGTTGATAACTTAAAGAAATCATCTTTTTGACAGTGGTGGTGGTGAGATTAAAACCCAGCTCTCATAGCCGGAAAACGGACGCTCTAACGGTCACACGCTTATGTAATGATGCGGTCTTGTTCGGTCTTGATCGGGCGAGACATATTGTCCACTCGACAATCTCTTTCCCAGAGACGAAGACGTTGCAAGCCTATATTTACTCTAACTTCATTTCCATGCCAAGTGTTCAGATGAAGTCAAATTCTTTAGTCCCACCAGTTCTAAATTTAACATCAAAGATACCCCAAGCTACTTAAAGAGAGTCGAATATACACATTTATTTCGTGTTCCACATCAAAGAGTCAAGTAAGACAGGCACCTTCCCTCCCCAGAGAAATTGGACTTTGTGAATTAGGCTCCTACAAGCTGCTTCTCGAAAAACGACAATCTTAGCTTCTTCGAGTTAAAGATCGATCGTCATTATCCCTATTTATTCTCATATATTTCACTCCCTACCAAGTCTACTTTTATACATATAACGCAACGAATTGATCATTAGTATTTCAACTCTAACTTGAGTGCCTTTCGAGCCTTGTATTAGGTGAATTTTTCTATAAATAATTCTAATTTCTAATATTAGTATATTTTAAGGCTTGTAAAGGGAGCAACAGAAATACGTTCCACATATAAGTCCCAGAAATAATAGGAGCAGATAGGTTCGCCTATCGTCCGGTTCACACTCCTTCACATTATGTTTAACGGGATTACAGATTAGTCCCTTTCCTATTTAGGACTGTGTTTTCAGTTTTTTCTAAAGCCTACTTCAACTCTAGTATCCTAACATCTCCGAGTGAGCACTGATGAATTATTTATTTTATTCTCCTCCATCAATAGGAGTAGATAGGTTCGCCTATCGTCCGGTTCTTACTCCTCCTCCGTTTTTAAAAAAGGAGTACACGTTTATCCTTTGTTTGCAGTTCCTTTTAAAGTTCACTTCCCCACTATATATCTTCGACTGAAATCTGAAATGTTATTCATTAATTAAATCTTGACCGATTCAAGTCTCAAGTTAACCGTTATATTTCATGCATAGGCCCTCACAGCTTCACTTCTTGACTTTTCTTATGCTCATACAACACCACATGGTAACTCTTGCGCCTTGTATTGAATGAACTTTAGTAAAAAAAAAGAAAAAACAAGACTCCTATACAGTGGCCTAAGAAAGGTTTTTAGCCAAGAGAAATAAACTACATCCAATTTCAAAATTTAATTACGTAATGCCTATTCAACATAAACAAACAGTATTTGGAACTAGTATAGAATAGGTCCCCCATTAGCTTGTTTCAGTGCTTTTATTGTCTGAGCCATATTTTTCCATTCCTTTAGCAGCGTTTCTTTAAGGGCTGCCACTGATGTGATTTTGCTTGCACGCTCTCGAAATCTTCGATCAAGGTGCTCCCAAACAGGCTCTATTGGATTCGTGTCAGGATTTTGGGCTACCCATGGCAGTGACTTGATTTCTTGCGATTCCTTCCAGGCTTTTGCTACTTTGCTCGTAAGACATGACGCTCCATCTTCTTGAAAATGGTAAACATTCTTGTCAATTTGATTGGTTTCAAATAGTGGGAGTCGTCCTTTCTCTAATATTTGACAGTATTTTGGACCATTCAACCGCTCGTCAACAAGAATCAGCTCAGATGTCCCTCTAAACCAGACCGCGCCCCACACCATTACTCCAATCCCTCCATGTTTCACTGTCGCTTGCAGACATTTAGTGTTTCAAGTCTCATTCTGATTTCTCCAAACATAAAACAAATCTCGAATTCGAATATTGGCAGAATTTATCTTCATCTGTGCAAATTACAGACTGACGAAATTCATAATCTTTGCTCTCGAATTCTCTTGCTCAGTCCATACGAAGTTTCCTGTTAAACTCTGAAATCAAGGGCTTCTTTCTTGCAACTCTTCTTTGATAGTCTAGCTCTTTCAGAGTCTTTCTCACCGAATATGGCGACATTTCCTTGCTGTTGGCGACATCTTTGACGCTATGACGACATGTTATGATGACTTCCCTATTCAATGGCTTTTTCGTTTGCTCAGACACAATGCTTGGCTTTCCTGAACGTTGTTTCACACGACAATGACCTTCATTAAATTTCTTGACAATATTATTCACCGTTTGATGATTAACCTGGAAAATCCTAGCAATTTCTCTATTTGACTTGCCACACTGATGCCATCGTATTGTTGAAATTCACTAATTTCCTTACTTCCACGAACTTTCATTTCAAGATATGTCAACTCTTGTTCATAGATGAGAGTAGCTTGATACTAATACGGGGTTGTCTAAAAAAAGAAATAAGTGACGTTATTAAACAAGCCTAAATTGCTGTAATCAAGGGATGGCGCTATAAACTTATCAGAACTCGCTGTATAATAGTAAGAAATTAGCTAGAGGAAGACACCACAGCCAGTAGAATCTTAACATTCTGTAGAAGGTCTTTCAGGAGGTATATGTGGGAAGTATTTCTGCCGCACCCGGTGTAATTTTCACGAATTTTAAAAACCTTTTAAAAATTACTCAAAGTAAACTTGTTTTAGAGTGGGCCAAGCAGGTAATAATTGTTCGATTTAACACTCAACGTTCTTGTTTTCTGAATATGTCTTGTAGAAACGCGGTGTATATTCCCTCGGTTCTCATAGGCTATGAATTAAAGATTTTACGAAACAAAAGAGTATAATATTCAAAGAGAAAAAAAGTACAATTGTATGTTGAGAGTTGTATTGAAGTGGAACCAAATTCTTATCACTGATTCCGTAAAAGAAAAAAAAGAATCATTTGACGCACAGATTATAAAAAAAGATCAGTAAAAGATTATATATATATATATAAAAATAAAGAAAAGACGTGATTGAAGCTAGTAGAAGATTGGTGAATTTCTATTTAGCGAGGTTGGTGTTTGAAGCTAAGAAAGAATGATCGGTTTTGCTCTCCTGGCTACTGATCGCCTGTCAGCAAGAGGTCTAGACATTTGAAGAAATGTGGCAGGTTAATAAGTGTTTGAATGAATCCAATTTATTGTGGCGTCAAAGAAATGATTTATTTGTTTGTTTATGGGAGTTGGCTTGTTTTTTTTGTTTTTTTTTTTCTCTCTTGCATGGCTTTTCTTGAGAGAAAGAAAAATAACGGTAAAGAAAGAAAGAAAGAAAAGAAAACAAAATGTGGACGGAAAAAGGAAGACGAGAGAATGCAGAGAAGAAGGACATTAACAGGATTATAGAAAGAATGACAGACGGACAGAAAGAAAGAGAGAAAGAAAGAAAGAAAGAAAGAAAGAAAGAAAGACAAGATTGATGGAAAAAAGAAAGATTAGAGAATGCAAGCAGAGAAAAGGACTTCAAGTGGTTTATAGAAAGAAAGAAAAAAAGAAAGAAAAAAAGAAAGAAAGATAGAAAGAAAGAAAGAAAGAAAGAAAGAAAGAAGAAAGAAAGATAGATAGATAGATAGAAAGAAAGAAAGAAAGAAAGAAAGAAAGAAAGAAAGACAAGGTTGATGGAAAAAAAGAAGAGAATGCAAGCAGAGAAAAGGACTTCAAAAGTTTTATAGAAAGAAAGAAAGAAAGAAAGAAAGAAAGAAGAAGGAACGAACGGAAGAAAAATAGAATGAAAGAAAAGTTTTACGGTAAAAAGGAAGATGTAATAATGCGAGCAGAGAAACAGGACTTTAAAAGAATTATAGATAGAAGAAAGAAAAAAAAGTGGTTGTCAAAGGGAAATTTTGAGACAATGCAAGAGACCGATAAGCTAATGATTACTATGATAAATAAGTAAATAAAGACAGAAAGAAAGACTAACGAAACAAATAAAGGAAATAAGTCCAGAAAAAAATAAAGAGAGTGGGGGGAAAAGGACGAATGAAAAAGAAACATGTCATAATATAATGAAGAGAGTGAGAATAAGGCCAGTAAAATACTTATAAGAAAGAAAGAAAGAAAGAAAGAAAGAAAGAAAGAAAGATACGCAAAAGAAAGACAATGGGAAAAGAAAATATACACCAATGAATAAGGAGAAGAAAAAGAATAAAGACATGAAATATGTTTAGGGAAAGAAAGAAAGAAAGAAAGAAAGAAAGAAAGAAAGAAAGAAAGAAAGAAAGAAAGAATCAAAGCCAGCCAGATAGACAGAAAAAGAAGAAAGTATAAGTAAATAAAGAGAGATGGAGAGATGCTTAGAAAAGAGAGATAGATAGATAGATAGATAGATAGATAGATAGATAGATAGGGAGAGAGAGATATAGATAGATATAGATAGATAGATAGATAGATAGATGGGGGAGAGAGAGATATAGATAGATAGATAGATAGATAGATAGATAGATAGATAGATAGATAGATAGATAGGGGGAGAGAGAGAGAGATAGAGATAGATAGATAGATAGATAGATAGATAGATAGATAGATAGATAGATAGATAGATAGATAGATAGATAGATAGATAGATAGATGGATAGGAGAGAGAGAGAGAGATAGATAGATAGATAGATAGATAGATAGGATGGATTTGGATAGATAGATATAGATAGATAGATAGATGAGATAGATAGATAGATAGATAGAGATAGATAGATAGATAGATAGATAGATAGATGATAGAGAGATGGAGATAGAGATAGATAGATAGATAGATAGATAGATAGATAGGGGAGAGAGAGATAGATAGAGATAGAGATGGATGGATAGATAGATAGATAGATAGATAGATGGATGGATGAGGTTGATAGATAGATAGATAGATAGATAGATAGATGGATGAGAGAGAGAGAGAGAGAGAGAGAGAGAGCTGCCCTGGCCACATTTCTCCATATAAGCCAATATTAATGGAGGCAAACGTTGACAGGTTGAACGGAAAGAAGCCAAACGAAAATAAAAAGCAAAAAAGAAAAAAAAAAAGAAATGCGACAAATAATTTTAATATTATTTATTGAATTCGTCAACTGGAATTTGGGAAGATTAATAGCGTCTTCTGTCAGTCAGTAATGTCTGAAAAGCCACACATAAAAAAATCGTTGCTTAAATAATAAAAGTAGATGAGTAAACGAAAAATGTCAAAGCACTTGAATAAATGCTGAGGTCTCGTTAATTTACTTATCACGGAGACAATTGAAGAAAAACAAGCGAAAATAAAATTTAAAAAAAAGTATTACAAATAAAATGTAATAATAGAAAATAAAAAAGCTAAGTCAATTGCATTTCTTCAACACAATTTAAAATGACATTTCCGAAGAAAAAAAATACCGGAGACGAAAAAATGAATAACAATATATAAAACCAGCTCAAAACTTAAGAAGGTTTATGATAAAATGTTTCAACGAGAAATGCTTTTATAGCGCAAGATCGAAAATATTTAGAGAAGAGCGTCCTTGAGACATAAGTTCAGCACTGAGAATACAAAAGCCATTATAAGGTTCCAAACAAATATTTTCACTAATGTTAACCCTATCATATTTTTCTTATATGTACCGTGTGCCTTCAAGGCGTAGGCGATCATGGCCGTCCACAACTTCCTGTCCGTTGTAGCTTTTAAGTTTTGTCTTTTTTTTATTTCTCTTATTGTTTTACCATCAATTTACTCAAGCTCACTATGTTAAGCGCTGTTTTACTCCATACCTCTTGCCCTCAATCTGCCTTGTGTGTATCAGGTTTTCCAAGCGCTTCTTCCTTATTTACGTACCCGAGAAATTTCAACTGTTTCTTCCTGGTGTTAAGTATAAGTTTCCTTTTTGTTTCTATTTTCTCCAAAACCTCGCCGTTGCTCACATCTTCAGTTCATGGTGTCCTCAACATCTTTCCGTACAATCCCCAAAAACCATTCAGGGTTGACAGCTTCTAAAGGACGGTGGTTTATGGACAGGAGGAATAAGAACTGACTGGCGCAATTAACGCGGACATCGGAGAAATATATCAGGGAACTCTAGACGTGACAAAGTCGCGTGTGGTGGCAAGAAGCTATTCAAGTGGAACATCCTATGGTCACTGCTCCGATGAGCTGCTTTTGCTGCTTCCCAGACTTCATGAATTTTAGCGTTCTACTAGGCTGACATCTCGCTCTCACCCTTTCACTGTCGAAACTGTTAAACGTAGCCGTCTCTTCTACTCCAATAGCTTCATGTCTCGGACTTTCGCTTGTGGAACCCCCTCCCCGTTTTCTGTTTCCCTAATAGCTATAATCTCCAACTATTCAAATGTAATGTCAATCGACGTCTCCAGACGTCCTGATCTATCCCCTATCCTTCTCTTCATCTTTTCATCTATCACTCCTATTTGCTCTCTCTCCAACTCTCTGTAAACCCTTGCTTGCTAGTGGCTTCCCGGCTTGCTTGGGGTGAAACGCTTAAAAAATTTACTAACGGAATACAAATGGTATATGAGGGTGGATCGTCTCAGTGTATGCGGTGTGGCGGGCTATAATTGTGAGGGTTAGATTTCATAGAACTAAATAATTGTACTTCGCCTATAGATATAGATATTCGATATTCGATAGGCTTGAGACTTTTTGTCTATGAGAAATTGGTTGTAGGGTGGGAAAAATTAATCGCCCAAAATCGAGGGTGTGCAGTCAGTTATTTGCGGAGAAGTATATACCAAGCTATCTAGGCTGTAAACATTCAAATAGAAATTTACAAACTGTTAGATAGATAGATAGATAGATAGATGGTTGGGATGTCGACTTGAACCCTTTATTTCGCTCACTGGGGTAGACTGTTCTAGTTCTGTCAGGTATCTGTTATCTCCTGTTAATTCCCCTCTCCAAGTTCTCCACTGCTTTAGCCCGGTATGGGAGAGGGACAATTAATAGGAGACAAATGATAACTGGCATCCATTAAACATGGCTTGTGGAACTAGAACAGTCTACCCCAGTGAGCGAAATAAAGGGTTCAGTTCGACATTCCAACCACTTGAAGAAGGCCGAAACGTGCAACGGCCGGAGCGTACAACGGCCGAAACATTGTAATAAATATGTCAACAAAGATGAGGACAATAGTCCGAATAATGTAAATAGTGTACATAATACCTCATCTCAGAAATATAGACCCATTCTATTTGTATTGTTATGAGGGGTCCGGCAAGATACAACACTTGACAGAATCAAACGGGATAGTAGTATTCAATACTCAGATAAACAAAGAGCCTGTATGTAAATTACTTTGCCTTGTATCATCTTGGTGTAGATGTTTAAATTTCTGTGTCATTCATTCAATTTTTTTCTTGTTGTTTGCTGCTTTAGACTGTGATGTTTTCACCTATCCTTTATTGTGTGATGAGTATTTTGTTCCCTCCATTGCTATTAGTTATCAAACATCTTACTTCAGTCCCTCACCGCAATGTTTTTAATATAGAAAAGTTTACCTTAGAATGTGACTTGTCAATGCTGGAAATCTAACGCAACAAGATTGCATTAAGTTTTAACATCCCGTTTTCAAGTTGGTAGCACTGATCAGAACTTATACTAAGTCACAACTTAATATGAATTCTTTCGTATTTCACGTGCTTTTTCTTACTGGTTAATAGGAGTAGATAGGTTAATCTATCGCCCGGTTCATACTCCTTCCATATATATTGAACAGGAGTAGAGGTTCATCTCTTGTTCCCTGATGAGGATATGGTTTCCCAATTCTCTGTCTTCCTTCTACCAGGACCACAATGGTTTAACTGTCTCTACGTTTTTGGTGATCAGACTAGTCAGTGGCTGTGGCTATCCATTGTGATGTTACCGTGTTGTCAGTTTGCTGGCTGCTGCTTCCGACTGGCCGTTAAGGGACCGAACTCTTTGGTAGCGCTTTGATAGGCTGCTCCGATCAACAGTCGCATAATATCAGGGTATCTATAGCGCAATATCGCGCATGGGTTGGTGTCCCTGCATGTATTTCCGCTGGTCAACCCGAACACCACATGATTCTCTGCTCTCAACCAAGAACTTTCTGGTTTGTATTGCCTTTGACAACTGATAATGACAATTGTGGTCTTTTTTCTCTACCCCCAAAGCATTCGGCAAATAGTTGGAGATTCGTCTCCAGCTGTGCCAGTCGAACTCTCAGCAATCGGGCAATGCGGAACCCAGACGAGGGTATGCCGAAGAGCAGAGTTTCGTCTGGGGTGGTAGACAGCTACCGGACCCCGTGTATACGGGATCTACGGGGAAGTTTTGCCCGAGCCTACGGGCTCGGAAAACCCACGTTAAATTCAGCCTTGTGCTACATCTGACCGAGTGGGGCGGCTGGCAAATATCCCCTCCCTCACCTCAAAACATATCTCATGGAAATCACAACAAAAAGAAATAAAACTAAAACAGCTCAAAAAAAAATAACACCTACCCCACTCAACATTTCTTTCTCCATTATTCGTGCTATGTGTTCCAATTTCACTAGCGTAGAATCTTTTCACCTGGAACTGTCGCCAGGTATCTTTGCCCTTTGGGAAACCAACTTGAATTATTCCATTCCTACGAATGAATTCTTGGTTCGAGGGTATATTCTCTTTTGCTGAAAAGATTCCAGCATTCACATTCTTGGCCTTGGTATGTACATCCAGGTTAATCTTACGACAGCTAGAGAATTGTCAGTCGATGCCGCTGACTACTTTTGCATGTACTTCCGTCTTTCGCTACTAAACTCTGTTAGCTATCTCTTTTTCCTTTATCGCCCCCCCACTCTTCACAAGTATATTAGACACAATAGCTGACAGTATAGAAAAGGAACTTTCTCTCCATCCATCTGCGAATAACTTTGTCTTCGGTGAATAAGGCTCACCACGACATGTGGCTGAAACATTCTAAAGGTACGGATGTTGTCGGTATATAGATATTAATTGTTTCCATTGCTCAATCCCTCACTCAAATTGTGGACTTCCTTACTAGTTTCCCTAGCCAAACTGAGTAACAGGCTTCTTTACTGGATTTATTTTCCCGCCTCTCCTGATACTGTCCTTTTGGTAACACAGACCACTCTGTGGTAGCTACTGAGATCTCCTTCCAAGCATCTATTAAACAGGATGGCAATTGTTTGGATGAGCTCTTCGCTATGGTACCTAGACTCTATGAATTTAAGCGCAATACTAGACTGGCGGCAAAATCTGATTAATCCATTGCTAGATCAGCTGCTAAGAAAGTCTGTTCACTATATCGGCGAGACAATTTTTATCTCTTGAATCTATCTTGCATATCTATAAGTCGACCATTCATCCATGCTTAGAATATTGCTTTCATATGGTCCGTTGCCCCTGCTATATACCTTGAGCTCCTTGATAAGATCCAAAGAAAAATCAGCAATATTATTGGTCCTGATCTGGCGACTCGGCTTCAGTCACTGGCACTTAACGTTGCCTCTTTGTGTTTTTTTTTATAAATACTTTCATAGCAATTGTTCGGATGAGCTCTCCGCTATGGTACCTAGACTGTATGAATTTAAGCACAATACTAGACTGGCTGCAAGATCTGATTAATTCACATCTGAGCTGGCTAGATGTTGTTGACCATGTTTGCCGTAGTCTCTGAATATGGAATCCAGTGAAGTCCCTAATGTGTTCAATATCAGAGTTTGGCAGTGAAGATTCAGAGAAAGTAGCAGCTGTTAAGTAAGAGAAAAAAACAAAATGGCTGCCTTTATACACGTCGCATTGAATATTTTGAGCTTTCTGATTGGTTAACCCTTCTCTTGGTGGACTATAAAATGAGTCAGCTCATTTTAGTTGGCTCACTAGTACACATGTTGCAGCCCCAGTAGGGTGCAGTGCTGGTTTATTACAAAGTGGCCTTGTGCCAGACACCACACTAAACTACCGAGTCCACAAGCAATGTATTAAAAAAATGCGTGAACGAACAGAGAAGGAATGTGGTTAGTCCACACGTGCATAAATTAAAAACATTAATAAGATAGCCTGCACAGAATGACAGAAAACGACTGGATTCAAAACAAGTGTAATTTTTTTATTAAATGGAAAAACAAGTAGCTTATCTCGTGGTACGAGATCAAGGAAAATGTTCCTCGCCAAAAACCGGAAAGCAAGATGGCTAAGGCGGGAAAAGTTCTTGAGGAAGAAGGTTCCAGAAAAGTCAATTTACACGGAATAGTATACATACAACAAAGAAAAATACTCACTGAGAGTTTTTGTTAGTGTGAGTGTAATGTTATGTATATTTTTAAGGTACTGGTTCAAAGCAGATTAGAGTTCAACGAATATGAAAAGTTCTGTTCCCTTGTTAATGACAAAGGAAGGTTCGGACAAGACGTTAGTCACTCGACGAGAAAATTCTAGCCATCCAAAGTGTGTTGTGATAACACAGACGTACGTACTAAGTTTTCCTGCTAGAAAACAGGAGGAAGTTCTTTTAAGGAGTTAGTCTTAGGTCGAGGAAAAAGGTGCTGGTTGCATCGTCTTGAAGAAAAATATTTGGGACGAAGAATTATTCGTTCGTCAGTAAGATATCCCTGTCTGTACTATAGTTGACTGACGAGGGATAAACGAGTCAAACTGCTTGGTTCCGTGTCTGGACCACGATTAACTTCGAAAAACCAGTTTGTCCGTGACGTCAAAGAAATTTCGCGGGAAGATTTCAAATTCTAGTTTGCATAACATCAGGAGCAGCTGGTAGCTTGAAGTTAACGACAAAAAAAATGGTTTACTGCTATGTCTGACTGAAAGAGGAAGGAAGGGGGTGTGAACGCGTGCGCGCACACGCGAGTGTGGAAGAAAGGGAGGAAACTCGCGCGCGCGTCGAATGTTGTAGATGGGATCACTGCGTTATCCCATTACACATATGTGTCCAAAAAACTGTAACAGATGTAGCCGTAAGTTCTATGATGACAGTTTCTTTTCTCGCTTGCAGAACTCCCTTGCGGCTTCATGCTTTCCAGCCAACTTTAATCTGCAAAACTTTAAATGCAATGCCAATGGCTATCTATTCCCCTGATTGTTCTTTTCTCTTACTACTCTTTACTGTTGTTTCTGTTTTTTAAAATCCTCCACATCTTTTAACCCTTTGCTTGTTAGTGGCTTTATTGCCTTGTTTAGGGTGACACCAATTAAAAATATAGAAATATCTTCTTTTCTCCTTTCGAGGCAACTACCCAGGACTACTTATCCTGGATCAGTCCATTCATGATAGTAAGAAGAGTAACTGGCTCTTACCACAACAATGAGCGTAACGTAGTCACACTGTCGTACATTGTAATATTTCCCTTCGTCAATAATGTGCTTTTTTCTCGCCTGAACTTTATTCTTTTTTCTCAACGACGATATTTTAGTCTTTTGATCGTCACTAGAAATTTTATAATTTATTATTTTTTATTTATTAGTCTTTATTATTGTTTTCTTATTACTTTTATTATTTTATTTATTGTTATTTATTAATTTATTATCATTTATTTTATTCTTACTTTTAATCGTCACCAGAATTTTTTTTTAAAACTTTTTCCCGTTTCTTTTTTTATCTTTCCCTGCCTTCGTTTCTCGCTATTCCCCCCCACCACGACTTCCTCTCTATTTTACTCTTTTCCTCTGGCTCTTTTTATCCTTGTCTCAAATTTTGACTTCTCACTGGATTTTCCATCATTCTACCTGCCGCTTTACCTCAACTATATGGACGTCTTCTTACACTTCTCGTTCATTTAATTCATTTCTTTCTGCTTCATGCCTTCGGATGTATCTTCTTTTTTTTTTCCTACCTGTATTTTGATCCTTTTCTTCTTGTTTGTAATGGATTTTTGGAGCGGCATGAATACTTCTTAAACTGAAGCAAGAACTAATATAAACCCTTGGATTATGCTGACTTGACTCTAGACTTCATTCTTTTTCAATTTCTATGCTTTGATTGTTTTCTTGTTTTGAAGGCTTGTCAACCATTTGCAGGGAATATTTTTAGAATCAAAGATAATAATGGTTTGGCGATATTAGTCTTACTAATTAACCCACAGCTCTGGGGAGAAGAGGTGGGTTCATCTTTCGCAAGGGTATTTTCGTGTAAATGCGCAAATATAACGAACCCGACTTGAATTAAAACTCGACACCCCGAATATAAAATTCCGAGCCATTATCCATTATCTGCCCATCCTAGCTTGCAGCAATTGACATTGCCAAGCAGTCATCCCATCCGGTAATGATCAGGATCAATTTTGCTTAACTTTGGTGATTGTACGGGAACCCTTGTTTCAGTTGATGTTACCGTCAGCCATTCGCATTCATTTTGGCATATATAATCGAGCATTGTGTGAGATTTTATGAACAGTTTTTTTGGCGCCAAATTTAGGGAGTCGTACTATACACAGGTATTTTAAAACTCATGCATTTTCGGTGATTAATTGTCCGGGTAAATTATTTTTTTAGGAGGGGGTTAAAATTCATGAAAAAATATCAATGGGTCGCACTCTAAATTAAGTCGACTTATACACGAGTATATACGGTATTCATTTTTCCCTCGGTTGTAATTTGCTCTTTTTGGGGATTTTGCTGCCTTTTTCCCCATGATTTTCATATGTTCTTCCTCACCATCAGTATTCCTTGCTTTATTTTTCCTGCAAAGCTTCTGGTTTGTTATTAGGTTAGAGCATAAATAATTTCTATTTGTCTTTATCAAATTTATTCTTTAAAAAAAATAAAATGAATTACAATTAGCTCTTATTCAGTTATAAATTCACCATTTATTTACAATGAATTGTTAGCTCTTATGAAGGAGCTGTTTGATAGTTTCTGCGTAAAATTCAGCAGGTTTTGATGTGAAAAAAAAAAATATCGACCAACTCTTGAATCTGGTTTTCATTAGAAAAAGATTTCCCGATCAAAGCGTTTTTCAACGATCGAAAAATGTGATAATATGTTGAGGCAAGGTCAGGTGAATATTAACAGGTCGTGTAGAAAAGATGAACCGAGTTTCAAAATGTTTTTCCTGTTTTATTTTTGCTCTTCTCTTAACCTTCAATTTTATTTTCTCTTTATTTCTGCCATCTTTGTTTTCTTTGCTAGTTTTTTCTTTTGATTCTCCCAAAAACAACTGCAATTTCAATTTAATATATTAGCTTACAAAAATATATTTCCAATCTCTTTCGTTTTGTTATTTGGCTGTAAAACTGTCTGTTTTCGTTGCCTTTCGACGATTTAAGTTTTTCTTCTCTATTTCTTTTTTCATTTAACAAAGTGTCATATACTATTACAACTTTCTTATTTCGTTGTTGACATTTAAAAACAAACTTCGTTCATAATATATTTCAGGTAAAATAAATTGAGAGACATATTAATAAAGATTTCCTTTTTACGAAGTTTTTTTTTTTTTAGAAAATGGCGACTTAACATCAACATGAAATTCCTTTTTACGAATTCATTTTCTTTTTAGAAAATGGCGACTTAACATTAATATGGAATTCTTGTGGTGCTGATTGCGTTGGAATCTTGGTGGCGAACATTCTGTTTTTTGTTCTAGCCGTGTTTTGAAACTTGCTTTTAAAGAGCTTGTTTTGCATAGCGAATTATTGATAATGGCTTCAGTCGGAGACTGATTTATGTTTTTTGTCCTTTCTTTTCTTCGACACAAAGACTTGCAAAATATCAAAACACATATACTGCCATTCCTCTCTAAAAGACTTATCCATTTAACTCGGGGAACAGCCATAAAATACTATGAAACAAAAATTAAAAAAAAAAAAGTTGGCATTGTACGTTGTATTAGAATCTTTATCGTGATTGTTTTTGTTCCTTCAAAATGAATCATTTAGATTCATTTTGATGGCAGAAAAACGATCAGTAAAAATGAATAAATAAAATGAAAAATAAATTAAAAAATACTCTTATTGTATTTGCCTTACGCAAACCAAAGTTATGTACGGATTTTAGAGCCGATTTAGGAATCTCTTTATTATGTTTACTATTCCGTACACTACAGTCTAAAAATCGAGCTAATGTGCAGGATATAGAGCTAATCGTTGAGTGCATTTATGACGTCTACATTTTATTAAACTACCCCAATGTATATTATGAAATGGACTAATTCCGGTAATTATTTTAATATATTTCATTGTTATAAGTTATTCATATAGAATCAAATATTAAAGTAAATGATCTGTTTATAATAAACGGTATTAACAAGATTCACCGGCCGAAATATCCGAGAAATATGCGTCTTCCCACAGGAATCGAACCGTGCCCTACACGAAACCGTCTGATAGCCTGACGTGTTATACCATTTTAGCTACGAAGGAAACGTTTGGTTAGCAAGGTCGAATTACACCTTTTCAAATTTCCCATGATTTCCCTCGAACGTTCATATCTGCTCGAAGTGTATCTTAACGTAAACAAATGACGTCACACACACACACACACACACACACACACACACACACACACACACACACACACACACACATATATATATATATATATATATATATATATATATATAGGCTATCGTGGTTAATATGTCGCTAGAAGCATCAACCAGCCAAAGAGTCAACGTGAATGAACACTTTTATACCATTAATCCATAAAATATCTAAATAATATAATACAATTTCTTAAAGAAATCAAATTGTATTAAAAATATAAGTTTAAAAACCATAAAACACAATGGTGCATCATATCCACACAAACTTTTATATGCACAAAAGCTAAGTATTATCTACCATGTATTCAATTGCAAAAGCAGAATAATATACAATATTTTTATTACTTCAAAGCTCGAAGACAATTAAATTTCGGCATTAAGGACTTTGTATGCCGTTGAACAAATCAACGAACAAACATTACACACTTGGTCAAGAATTCTCGCAATAGGCTACAGTTACTTTCTGCAGTAGACTGGTTACCAACCAAGGCTATAAGACCCAGTGTGTCATGCTATTTAACGGATAGCTGGACTCATATACTTCCGCAGGCTATTTCTATTTGAGCGTAATTGATTGCAACGAACCTGATTGAAATTCGGGTTCATCTTTCCATGTTCTCAATCCGAGACGTTATCCAGAACACAAGGGCTACATAGAAG
Source organism: Acanthosepion pharaonis (assembly GCA_903632075.3). Lineage (NCBI taxonomy): Eukaryota > Metazoa > Mollusca > Cephalopoda > Sepiida > Sepiidae > Acanthosepion > Acanthosepion pharaonis. Next base: position 79,083 of record CAHIKZ030000558.1, on the reverse strand, counting down.
CTTATGTTACAGTGTATTACATGTTCTTCTATACCATTTTTGTAGGTGTGACAATACTGTTGAACCACCCTGTACATGTGTGCGTACATATATATATATATATATATAGAAAAAGTTTCAAATTGAAAATTATAATGTTTTATTTTATTAAAGTATTTATTTATTTATATATATATTTGATATTTCAAATTGTCCTCAATTTTTCATCAGAAATAACTGTTTGTTACAAATAAATTAAAATTACTGTTTGTTAGCAAGTAGCGTCCTTCGCGAGACGCGGACGTCACGTGATATGGAACGTCACTGTTCGGATATTCCTAACTTAAATCTAACTGTCATAAATATTAAAAAAAAAAAAAAAAAAAAAAAAATTTTTACTATATCTAAAAAAAATTGCTTAATTATTGAAATATTTATAAAGATTTAAAACACCTAAGTCCCTATTCAACCCTAGTTTATGTGTATTTAATTTTAAAATCCAATATGTTTCATTTTTTCTGCGTGTGAATGTGAAGTAAAATCGGAATCTATTAATAAACATTTGCAGTTTTCTAATGTGTGTCCTGATTGATTGTAGTGTTTAGCTATGGGGGAATAAGGGTTGTTTTGACGTATTGTTTGTTTATGGTTATTAAAACGAAATCTAAAATTGTTTCCAGACTCACCAATATATCCACTATTAGGACATAAGTTGCAGAATAAATAATAGATTACGTTATGGGTATCGCAGGTGAGGTTAGGTGGCTGTATTCTGATATTGGTGTTGGGTACGGAAATGTATTAGCTATTATTAAATGTTTGCAAACTAAGCAACGAGGTTTGTTACATTTGTAATTTCCTGTTTGGTTTCTATTGTTTAGATATTTGGTAGAGGTGAGGATAGCTGATAAGTTAGGTGATTGTTTCATTGCATTTATGGGTGGTTTATCGAAAATGTTTTTGATCTTGTTGTCTAATTGGAGGTTCTTGTAATCATTTTTTAATTTGTGAATAAGTGTGCGGAATATTGATTGTGGTTAAAAAACCATGGGAATCCGATTGTTGTTTTATTTTTCTTGTATGTGAGAAGTGTGTTACGATTTATCAGGATAGTTTTATTTAGTGCTTCTTTTATTATTTTTATTGGGTATTTGCATTTTAGGAATTGTTTTGTTAAGTTGTTAATGTTGTATAGAAAATTTATGCTATATATATATATATATATATATATATATATATATATATATATATATATATATATATATATATATAAACGATAACGTTCTTTTAAAATCGTTTGTTTTTTTATATATTAGCGTAAATAATCTATTTTTCTAAAATATATTTCAGTATATACAACTAAAATTTTGATAAGAACACGGTATTTAGTTCATGTTACAAATTTAAATTTGAGATTGTGTACATTAATTCACTCTTGGTGGATTAATTTTGTAAAAATGTTTTAAACTATTCAAAGACTTATTAATTGGAATATATGCTTCTTTAATTTTGGACTCACATTTATCAAGATGATATGAAAATTAATAAACAGGGGTAGTGTATTTACATAAATTATTTCGTTAATTTTTTTTTTCAAATAAAACAAGCTCCTAAATATATTCAAATTAACAAAGGATGACAATCGAAAGTTTCATTCAGTTTCATTAATTAGTTCATTATTTTATATAGTTTTTCTTTTATATAGTTTTTTGAAATTATAGCAAATAATATTCTTTGATTAATCTTCACGTATACGACACACATTCAAAACTTTTGAGGAAAAAGAATTTTATAAAAAAACAGACAATTATTTACATTATTCGGACTACTATTCTCATCTTCACTGCCATATTCACAACGTTTCGGCCTTCTTCAGGTGATTGGAATCTTTGGCTTTGTTCATCATTGTTTTGGCTATAGTTGTGATTATTTTGATATAGTTAAGATTGGATAAATTGTTTTAAATAGAAGATGATAAAAACTTACAAAGGAGCATTAAATGTCTGTTTTTGTTTAATTTATTGGAAATATTATGGATGTCATTCTTTATTTTACTTAAATTATTTACATTGTTCGGTCTGTTGTCCTCATCTTCATTGCCATATTCACAACGTTTCCGCCATTGTACGCTCCGGCCTTCTTCAGGCGATGGGAATTTCCAACCGAACCCTTTATTTCGTCCACCGGGGTAAATTATACTATTTCCTGGTGCCATGCCTCTTCCGGATGACTCACTTATTTCCCTCTAACTCAACTCTCCATGCTTTTTGGTTCACCACTACAAGGGCCCAGTGGATAAAGACGTTGGTTAAATTCAGTGAGGAGACGCATAAAGTTGTGAGTTCAATACCAAGCCACAGCAGTCGTGAACCAAAAAACTTGGAGAGTTGAATTAAAGGAAACTAAGTGTGACATCCGGAAGGGGCGTGGCATGTGGAATTAGAACAGTCTACCCCGGTGGTCGAAATAAAGGGTTCGGTTCGAAATTCCACTGACCTGAAGAAACGTTGTGAATATGGCAATGAAGATGAGGATAACAATCCGAATAATGTAAATAATGAAAGTAATCATAATACCTCATCTCAGAGATCCAATCACCTGAAGAAGGCTGGAGCGTAGAACGACCGAAACGTTGTGAATATGGCAATGAAGATGAGGATAACAATATGAATAATGTAAATAATGCAAGTAATACCTCATCTCAGAGATATAAACCAAAACAGTTATGTAAAATATTTGCATATTTATTTCCAGCAAAGTAAACTTGGACTTCTTTGTAATTTCACCTCTGAGAAACGAAAGTATTTTGACGTTATATATGGTGTCCATAAAGTTTGGGTGCACTTTAAAAAATGTATAACTTTATTTGTATTTGCGATAGAAATAATTTGTAAAAGGATTAGAAAGGAGTAAATCTATATATTTTTAGACTTTATTGAAATTTTATTTAAGTTTCCACATGTCCTCCATCATTAGAAATTCAAAGGTTAATACGTTTTTGCAGTTCACGGAAAACATTTGCCAAGTGATTACAGTAATGCCTGAATTCACATTCGTTATTTTAGCTATACTTCAAACTAGGTACATTAAACTTTTTTTCAGATTATTTCTATCGCAAATACAAATAAAGTTATAATTTTTTTAAAGTTCACACGAATTTTATGGACACCCTGTATATTGAAGTTTAGGCCAGTTTAAAAACAGCGTCTTTAGAGTGACATGAAAACTATGAAAACTGAAATTTGAACTGACATCAAGTTTATCGTTAAACTTGTTTAAAAAAAACTGAGGATGTTATTGGCGCTTTGAAAATATTTATGGAGTTAATTCGCGGGGAAAAAATAACCAGCAACTTCCAAATGGATAACTCGATATAAAGGAGGATGGGTTCGATTTGAAGATGATGAACGAATCCACCGATCATCAACATCAACCTGTGAGGGAAAAAATCGATACTTTTTGGGATTTAATTAAGGACAACAGAACATTAACAGCAGGAATAATAACTGACACCCTATACATCTCACGTGGCCCACAAAATTTTATCTGAAAAATTTAAGTTGAGCAAACTTTCTGCTCTTTTTTTTTGTACCGGAACTGTTACATCCAGAACAGGAAAAGAAAAAAAAAATCAAAGCATTCAATGAAAAAAAAAAATATAAACAAATGTGATCAAAACTGAGGCAAATTGTAGCTGGAGATGAAACGTGGTATTACCTGTACGACCCAGAAGATAAAACTCAGTCAAAATTGGAAAGGGTCCAGTCAAATTACATCAAGACAGTCAGGAAGAAATGTTATGGGGTCAGTTTTCTATTACCCTGGAGACATTTTATTGGTTGGTATTTTATAAGGGAAAACGACTGTAACATCTACATCCTTGTGCAAATTAAGTGAAACAAACTCTTTAGTTTCCTTTCTTACAGTATATGGCCAGTTTTAGACCCATTGGAGTGGATTTCTCGTTTTCACTCAGATTATGTCTTTTGCAGTGGTGTGCTGTAATATGAATCTATTTTCGGGTTGTATGATGAAATTTGTTTGGCTTTGAAAAATATTACATCATCCGTGATTGTATCAAATTTTCATCATGCCCAGACGTTATTGTCTCGACTGTCGATAAGTTGCCCTATGACCATTGTCTGCGATGGACATTACTCCAAGGAACCCTACGAAAATTGTACCGCTGCACGAACACACTGGCAAGCATTATCAGTCAGCAAATCAAGGTACTATCGACTGTCCCGGAAATTCTCCTGATTTAAATCCAATCAAGAATCTGTGGCCAATCTACAAGGAATGACTTCGTGGAACTGGCATATGAAGTACTGACATGTGCACGGCTCATGTTTCATTGGCAAAATACGAAAAAAATAACGATAACGGAATTATTCGTTTTAATTAATTTGCACAAGGCTGCATATTTATTTATTTTTTTTATCCATAAGTTTTTTTATTAAATGCTGCTTTTCGTATTTCCTAATTATGTTTTTTTTTAAAGATATCCATTTTCAGATCAAAAATGATATGAAAAAGTGTGCTTTGATAGGTTTCATTTCTCAGGGCTCTCGTCCATTTTTCCAGTTTGGTTTGGTTTGTTTTACGGCATATCAACACCTCAATAGGCTATGTAATGCTGACAAGATTTTTATTCTCGGTAATATTTTTTTCAAAAATGTATTGCTAGTAATATCTTTTTTCCTCAAAATTGTATTGCTGATAATATTTTTTTCTTCAAAAATTCATTGCTGGTAATAACTTTTTACAAAAAAAAATGTATGGCTGGTATTAATTGGATGTAGTTTATCGTCTTACTAAGGACGCGGATGCAGTTTATTTGTCATACCCACGACGTTCTTTCCCTGGGATGGTATAAATGACAAGTATCGTTGATTGAGGAAATCTTTTTATGTTAATGGACCTTATCAAGAAAAATAAAGCTTAAAATCTTTGACTTAATTATATTTATTCCACTGACCATTTTCAATACTGCTCTTGTATGCGCAGCTACAATAGCAGTGCCAACAACAAAGATTTTATTAGGTGTTGTTTTGGAATAAGGACCTCATTACCAGTAACCACAGGGTGCCCCAGCAATACCTAATGATATCATCGTTTGCTATTAATAGTAGTAAACGCAAATTTCAAAAGTAGATATCTCCGTTTTATTTTCATGTGAGAAAATACTTTTACATTGTATTTTTTTTTCAAATTCTTCTTCGTGGGAAATGTGTAAATTTGATGAAAACTTATTTTTCCCTAGAAAAAAGCTTGGATACATATCTTCTTCCTCCATCTACAGGGTAAATAGCGGAGCTTGTTAAACTGGGTTCTCGAGCTGTGGGTGGCAACCAATTTAAGCGAAATAAAACACTGAATTCTAAACCACAGTAAAAGTCACTTAGAAACGACTCTACTATTTTTTCGAAGAATTTCTTTATTTTAAGTGTTTCACCTCAAGCAAACCAATAATTCCTACTAGAAAGCAGGAGATGGCAAGGCTTTAGGGGGGATGATTGAAGAAAGGTAAATAAAGGAAGAGGATTGAAGAAGACAGAAGATGGCGATTGAAGTTGCATTTACATTTTTTATCATTTCTGTTATCAGAGGAGCAAAACATTTTGAAGGGATTTTCACTGGTGAGAAGTGCGAGAAAATAAATTGTTAGAATAGAAGTGGTGGTCGCATTTATCTAGTTCAACAGTAAAACGTTGAGACCTAGTTGCCAATCTAGTAACTTAAATTCATGTCGATGCAACAAGATAATGGTAATTCACAGACGTGTAATATTTCCCATGAGAAAAGATATGAACAGATGTCTTTCCTTCCATCTACAGGTTAACTAGTTGAATAGATTGCGTTTTCGAGTCTCGGGTGGCAACAAAATCTAAGAGGAGAAAAAATGAATTTAAAACCGCGGGAAAGGTATCTGGAAACCACTTCATTATTTTGTCGAGAAAGTTCTGGTAATTAAGATAATAAGGAAAAGGGCGTTGAGGAGAGTCATGATCACATATTTCTTGAAGGAGCAACGAATTTCAAAAACTATATATATATATATATATATATATATATATATATACCTTCCCTCATGACTTCCTTCTATCTTTCTCTTTTTATGTCTTGTTTCTCCTCTACCCCTTCTATATCAATATATAACTTCCGTTTAAATGTGTCAATGTCTGGACCTCCTCAAGTAATTTTAAGTATGAAAGAATAGAAGTATTAAATTACATCTAACTCACTTATGTCTTCTTTTCCCTCCCCACTCATTTCCTCACTTCGTTAATGTACATATGCTTAATACGGAACGTCAAAAATGTGTAAATTTCTTTTCATTTTTCGTTTCAACCTTTGGAAGTAAAGTCGGATGATCCGCAGTCCTTTAAAAGGGCTGTGGTGAAATAATTTATTACATGGAACCTTAAAGTGGTCTGTTTCTATTGAAATTATTTGCTCTGGATTTACATTGAGCTCCCTGGATTTTATCCTCTTTGGGTCTACCCATACGGATTACCTAGTTTTTCATAAACTATATATATATATATGTGTGTGTCTGTTTGTTTGCTTGTGTGTGTGTGTGTGTGTGTGGTTGGTGATACGCTCCCAACTTGTAAGGGTCTAGCAGCTCAGTTCTCAGATCTGAACATCCATATGAACTGCACATATGATTTGATTATAATGGTTTTTGTAGAACGAACGACACTTTTTGGGAGAGCCAAATACAAAGAATTGGTGCACAATGTGCCACAAGGTCTACAAACAATCTTTTGAATTCAGAGTCGTCCTTCTCATAGACTGGTTGCCAACAAAGTCTATCAGACCCGGTCTGTACTGCTATTTAACCTAGGTGAGAATAGTGATGGATTCATACCTTTATATCTATTGATGTACACACTATTCACATCTACAATTATCTCCCCTGATAGGTATATATATATATGTGTGTGTGTTTGTGAGTGTACTTGTGTGTGTGTGTGTGTACACACTGAAATATAAGGTAATAATTGTATAGGAAAGTACTAACATAGTAGAAAGAAAGTACACAATGTAAAACAAAATACATTTCCTATTAACTGTACATATGATTTGATTATAATGGTATATGTTTGTGCAGAACCAACAACACTTTTTGGATGAGCTGAATACAAAGAACTGAAGAATAGCGTGACACAGTATCCCTAAACGATACTCGTCAGGATTCAAATTCAGAGTTGTCCGTCTTATAAGCTATAGGAGGCAGTCTGTCCTGCTATTTACCCATAGCTGGTGGAGCTGGGGTGGGGAGAAGTGATGGATGTATACATTTCCCATGCCCCACTTTGGTATTTTTAAAATTTTAGTCCCCCCCACCCTGTAATAATTAATTATTACATGCATGCCAATTACACATATACGTACATACACACAAACTATTTTTATGTATGCCCTCTTAAAATTCTTAAAGATTCAACGCATTTAAAAAAACGTATATATATATATATATATATATATATATATATATATATATATATATATATATATATATAAGACAGGGTGTATATGTTTGTGTAACGAATGCACGGCCGCAGTTTTCGACGGATTTTTACCACAATTTGCATGCACATGCTTCAAATTAGTGGGAAGTACAAGACCGACTTTGCATTTCCCAACTCCCATCGATAGTGGAAATAATCTATTTTTTCATGCTTCTACGGCAGTTTTCATGTAATTTGCGGCCATTTTCTACTGGCCAGAGTGAGAGCCTATAGCAGACTGCCACGAATAGGCAGGGAGATTCTATTGGCCAGCGTGAGAGCCGACAGCTGACTGACACGAATGAACTAGCATGCAAAAAAATCGTTAGCTGCATTCATCACAAGTGGAAAAAAATTAAATCTGCATAGCACTTTACTCCAATTGGCTCATTCGCTTGCTTAAACTCAACGTTGATTCTGATTCCGCAGAACTGGGTTGGGTGTGAAAAAGTATTTGTTGTTAACATTCTTTTTTCATTCGGTTTTTCCAGTTACGAATCCTTTTTAAAAAGCTGATCGTTTTGTGTTCATTTTGTTTAGTTCTTTTTTCGTAACAGATTTAATGTTTAGTATAGAGCTTAGAAAAAATTCGCAGTGTGAGATAGGCAAGAAGTAAGGCATGTAGTAACATCAGCACGGCAAAGGGAACTCCTTTAAAGGCAAGGAAGGGCAAAAATATTTTAAATCAAGTGATAGCGATTGCTGTATGAGTCATACGATTTTTGAATCAAGCACGGGAAACGCCGGACCATGCTGCTAGTATATATACATATGTTTGCAAGATGGCGTATGACTTTCTAAAAATCCCGTGGTCATACTTCGCACTGCTTGGATGCTTTAATTTACAAAAAAAAAGTATAATAAAATTATTTTTTCCATTTTAAGCACTTTAGACATTTAATCTAGCATCAGGTTCCCATTTAATATTCTTTAGCAGCAGATTTTTCCTCGGGAAGTTTCTCTTATCATATGCCACAATTTATAGGAATAATTTCCATTTGACTTGATGCACACACACACACACACACACACACACACACACACACACACACAAACACACATAATATATATAATGTTAATAAAATATTATCTAAAGCACACATTTATGTACATAAACGCACCAGGTGGCGTTTCTTAAATTTCAGTTTTTGCTTAAGGTTGATAAGTTTGCTTCAAGTCATTGCACGCTTTCCCAAATCCTGACGCCATATTTAAACTAAGAAACACGAAATCGGAAAATAAGTTTAACAACTGTCGCTGATATTAAAAAGAAAACATACAAATGAAAAAATTACTAAGGGACAGGAGAATTAATATTTAATAATGCGTCCTGAGTGGTCCGACTTCATAATAATCATAATCATCATTATCAATAAGATGTGGTATTAGGGTCTCTGCTCATTGGAGTATCTGACCAGTTTTCACCACATATCTCATTTTAAAACCAGAAAAATAGTCATTCATGCGTAGCGTGGCTGAGCCTATTCATCTACAGGTTTAACCATACTGTCTGCATACACAGATATGGAGTTTTCCTCATTGTATAAGTAGTTTTATCTGCCCTTTGACGTTTCGTTTCTTAAAAAATCTTGCTGATTGTCTAGTAACAATCCTCATAAGAAAAGCCTGGTCCTTGAACCAAATCTGTCGCCACTGTCTTAACCGTACGGCGTGTAGTACTAGGTTACATGGTTAAGAAATAACAAAACACTAAGTTGCAGATAAATAGTATATTGAACAGTAAATACAACAGAAGATTGTTACACGACTTGGGAATGTGTGTCGGTTGACCAGCGTTCAGTCTGTATCACTGTTCCCCCGAGTCTTACTTTTCCTACTAACTTTGTAGTAAGTGGAAGAGTCCACAATAACCACATTCGAGGGAGCACACCACAACAATCAGAAAATGTTGATTAACCTTACATTTGAATATTTGAAGGTTATAGTTATCAGGGAAACAAGTAAGAGGAAAGGAGTTCTACTGTCAGGAAGTGCTAATTAAGATGCTTTTGGAGTAGAAGAGACTGCTGCATTTAACCGTTTCAACAGTGAAAGGACCGAGATGGTAATCTAGTAGCACGCTTAAATTCATGCCGTTTGGATACCAGTGAAAGTGGCTCATCAGAGCAGTTATCATGAAAATATTTGTAGAAAAGACAGTGGGAAGCCACAGCACGTCTTTGAGAAAGTGGCTGTAGAAGAGATGCCAGATTAGGGCCTATCATATTGCATATCCGTCTCTGGATTAAATATTCTGTAGTCATGTGACACGACCAATAAGGTCCGAAGTTATCACGCCAAGCAATTCAAGCACTGCCATTCTTCACTCCAGGATTATTCAAACATAAAGACGGACTTCGTCGTGACAGTCGATGTGTCTCTGGTCAAAACGGGTCCTCTGGCAACTGGAAGCTTTTAGAATCAATAGATATATGTTTGATAAAAATCAGACATCTAAAAATCCGCACTCATGGACCAACCATATAAAGTAAGGATTTCCTTGACTAAACATGTCAGCTGGGGATTTCTCTCAGAAACTATCACCAAAATCTGATTCAGGCGATTTCTGGGCGATTCTCTTTCACCCCAAATCGTCCTTCCTCATCTCTGTCCCAGAAATTTTAACAATTTTTCTCTGATGCTAGATATGTCTTCCTCGTTCTCGTTTCTTCAAAACTTCCTAATTTCTTACATGTTCAATCCATGATATTTCATATTCATCTGTAAAGAAATTTTCATAAATCCTGAATCGAATTTAATGCCAATAAGGATCTTCTGTTCTAAGAGAAGCTGATCTGCGATCACTCCCCAATAAGTATTGTGCTCAACACAGAGGACAGCAAAATATGATTTAAACTGCGTCGCAGAAACGCATCAGGGAACCTCAGTGATATGACCTGGAAGGAAACCTCCTAGCCCACAGGTACATATTCGCGCCGTACTATATATTAATGGCTGCTTATGGCATGCAAACAGGAGTTTGACCCAGCTACGCTTGCAATATGCATATGTGGCGCAACAGGATGCCAGGAAAATATATAAACAAAAAAAGCCAGTGAGCTCACACGAAGAAGAATACACTAAAGGAAAACAAATTCGAAACCACATACTTCCACTGATATAAATTCACGAGGGACGAAATCAAAAATAATTTTACGTATGAGAGATTTAGTTCCGTATTTTTATTAGTCTTTTCGAAAAATAAATGCGTATTCAGATAGACAAAGATGCATTATCTAAGCTAATCAGAGTATTAAAAAGACAGAAAGAAAAGTATATTGAATTGTTGCATGATATCTGTCCTCCTGTATGGCAGCGAATGCTAGACAATCTCCTCAAAGATGAAGAAGAGGTTTAAACTAACAGTAATATTCTACAGAAGGATGCTGAGATATCATGGGCCAAAAATGTAAGCAACGACGAGCAGTTTGAGAAAATGGAAACAAAAAAGGAAACGTACTTAACATCAGGAAGAGGTAGTTTAAGTTTCTGGGGCATCTAATGTGGAAGGAGGGTTTGGAAAATCTGATACTCACAAGACAGATTGTGGGAAAGAGTGGCAGAGGAAAGCAACACGTAACATATTTGATGAGCTTGAGTAAATGGGTGGTAGAACAGGGTTTGGCAGAAATAACAAAATGATAAAACCTATTAAGAGTTACAAGAGAGAGGAAGATGTGGAGAACCATGTTCTACGTATTGAAGGGACTCGGTACATAAAAGAAGAAAAGAAGAAATATAATATCACTGTGACAGTATTAGTCGTTGGATATACAATTAAATCTAGATATGGTTCTTTGCAGAGCAGTTCAGTCATATTTTAGCGTGTTTCTAAGGAAATCTTCCTATTTCCTGTTACTTGGCTTAGATTCTGCAAGGCATTTTCACTATTCCGATCCACCTTCGAATATGTGTGCCACATTTTCTGTTTTCTCTTAATACAATAACCAGTTTTGATTATCTAGTTAGAGTCGAATAATGTATATCATTAATTCTCAAAATGTGTGTGTGTACGTGTGTGTGATCGGATGTTGTTTATGTATTTCCACAGCTTCCATCCGATTTCGATGATTTTTTTTTTGTTTGATAGATAATTGTTCAGTGCCAGTTTTGAGTTCAAATTGTTGGCGACAATGGCTCTCCACTACTTCCTGTCCATTATAACTCTCAGCAACGTTTTACTATTTACTAGCTGTTCTTGGAATTAGTGTAACCCGGATATAAGATACCCGGATATACGAGAAGCCCGGATATAAGAGAGATTTTCTCTGGTCCCAAATTAGAGCCTGTGTTAATGTATATAAAATAGACCAAACCCGGATATAAGAGAAACCCGGATATAAGAGACGACTTCTCCGGTCCTGACAACTCTCTTATATCCGGGTTACACTGTGTATCTTTCATGAAAAAACTTTAATAAAAAAATAAATACTTTAAATTATTGCAATAATATTATTTATTTTTATACATTTCCCTTTTCGGGGCCAACCCACCATTCAAACTGTCAACACCCCCCTCTATTTGGGGATGTACCTCAGTTGTACCCAAACGTTGTTACTAATATTGATTTTCGGATGGGCTGACTTTAAATTTAAACTGATCCAACTGAACCGCAAAAATTCCCAGTAATGAAAGACCAAGATGAGTTATTCTGCTAGTCATGCAATAGTGATTTTTTGAAGAGTAGCTTAGGTGTGGCACAAGGATGAAAGTAGGGGGTACCTAGTGAGTATCGAACGCACTACTAGCGAGACAAGCTTTCTAACCACCGCGAGGTGACCCTGCTAGTCGTACAATATTCGCCATGTTATACTCACGGAAGCGTTTCTTATACGTTCTGCAAAGCATGTTAAATGGAGTCGACACAATTATCGCATTTTTGGCATATCAAGATTCAGAAGAAATGATGAGAGGTACGCGTCCAAGGTCTGAATGGCTTTGTCGAAATTTAGCATTTACGGACCTTTTTCTATTTGCCGGAATTACAGTTACAAGACCGATTTATCTTGACGTGATGCAAGAATTCCTTGAGGCTCAGTTGGTTTCAGATTTCATAATTAGCGCTGCCGTGTTTCAACAAAACGGCGCCACTTGTCATTACGGCACAAATGCCCGGTATTACCTGAATGAATGGATTCGAAATCGGATTGGGGCGCCGAAATAACTGATCTTGGCCAGATAGTTCACCAGATGTAACCGCTTTCGATTTGTTTGCTTGAGGCGACATCAAATCACAAGACTAGTGGATTACGACTCTGAATGATTTCTATGGACGTATGCGAAATACTAGAGATAATACTGCTCCTGGATGTGTTTCGAATGCTTACGGAACGATTTCAGCTATGCAGAGTTATTGATGGGTGTCATGTCAGCTCCTCCTCTTGTTAATTCAATAAGTGTTACAAATGTTTCATTCTATTATGCAGTTACCGAACATTTTCAGCTAGGCCCTTCGTCATACTTGAAAGCTCTCAATGACAGATGTTCGGATAATATCAATACCCATTGGCCCCAAATGTACGCACTATTGTATATAGGCAAGAAAGTTTAACACACACACACACACACACACACATACGGAACACCACACTCATACGTATGAAAACATGCATCCACGCACGTTGACTAATTGACGTACGCAGACAAACATCCACGCACGCTCACACATTGGAACTCACACAAACATAAACATATATGAACGTACGCAATGGGTCACTCTTCTCACTGTTGGATTGGAAAGCGAAACTCACACCAATCCAACTAAATATGTGAGTTCTATCACTGATATTGAACGCTTTCCAATGAGTACCGCACATGTATAATATATTGCATATATATATATATATATATATATATATATATATATATATTAAGTTGATTTGATGCGGGGTTGTGACACTGGGTTTCCCGATATTTGCGATCGTCAGACAAGCTGATTAATTTTAAAATTTTGGATTTGTATATGGTTGCGTATATCGGTGTTTTTTATGGTAGTGGGAGGAAAAATTGTCATCGGAACACCACACTCATTTGTACGCAAACATACATACACGCTGGTTCACTCATTGACGTACGCAGACATACATATACGCACGCTCACACATTGGAACTCACACAAACATATCTGAACATTGTGGGACTGGGCATGTATGCGCATCCTTGTGTCGTTGTGTACCTACGTACACATTTGGTCCCCTTATTCAATGTTGGATTTTGTAGCGAACATCTTTCTTCAGTTGCAGTGAAAACACGCAGACGGTTCGTCTATCTATGAATTTCTGGGTATTATAAACCTAATGTCTCCAGCAATCATTTTTTTTTACCAGTGCTCATATTGCAATTTCTGCTGTTATCATTGCATGTCTTTACCAGAGCTCATAATGAAATTTTTGTTGTTATTATTGCTTTTCCCTGACACTCCTTATTACTGGTTCCATATTGTATTCATTTCTACGCTTGATCGGCTCAGGAGATTTTTGTGGCCTACCATATGTGCTGATTCCTTAAGTTTACAAATTTTCCAATGATATTCTTTGTCTATGGTCTTAACCTGAAATTCATATACAGATCTCATCAAGGACACATGG
>CAHIKZ030000558.1:0-60000 GCA_903632075.3 Acanthosepion pharaonis | reverse complement strand
TAGTATTTGGTATGTCTTCATACATCTAATCATTAGAGTGAATGAACGGTTGGATGCATTTGTTTAATGAATCCTTTGATATATAAAATTTGTGTAAATAATGCTATATAAAATATCTAGTAAATAATGTGTAATGCATTCCTATAGTAAAATAATTTCCAATTTCTCTATATGCTTTTAGTATTTGCCATGTCTTTATATATGTAAACATGAGATAGAAGGAAAGTTTTCATGAGATTGTGTAACAGTTCTTATCCTTAAAAGAGAGGTTATATAAATAGCTTTTAAGTAAATTGCAGTGCATTCCTATAGTAAAATATTTTTCAATTAAATTCTATAGATGCTTTTAGTATTTATAATTTGTTTATATGTTAAATAGTAGTAAACGTGAATCGATATCAACAGCAATTAGCAATCTCCAATGGTTTTATCACGGTTAGAGTATTTTTATTTATTTATTCACGGTTTAATTTATCCATTATCAAGGTAGGAGGCATCCAAGTTCTACCCGATTTTTAGTTTTTATTAACGATCTCTCCAGGAAGATTCTCGGATTATTGGTAAGCATCGATATTTATTATCGCAGAAGTTTCAGACATTTCCGACATTTTCAAAGATTTCAAGCATTTTCAAACTTCTGGCGTTTTCTAACTTCTGGTGTAACGTTTAACAGCTCAATGTGGGGTGTGGGGAGATCTGTTAATTCCATTCCTTCAAAATACATGCTATTATCTTTTCAGCAGCAAGTTCCAAGCACTATGTTTTCTCTTATCACGATCAATGTTTATGCTTTGAAAAAGCTACAATTCTTTTGATAAAGATGCTGGATCAAAATACGCAGTCAGTTTCGTCTATAACTTAGGGAAGTTTCTAACCTATTCTAACATTAATTATCGTTAAAAGGGTCAGATGTGACCTGAAATGGTGAAATACTGCCATATATAGACTGGTAATTATACGTCCTCACATTCCCTGCTCGATAGAATTCCTAACATCTACTACGGTGCTTTCTTGTTGCAAGAGTCAGATTAGACCAAAAATCATTTATTATTGCCATATCTGATCTGGGACTTGAATGTCTTCATGTTCCAGTCTAACATTTTCTACCATGCTTTATCGTTGCAAGAGTCAGATGAATCCAAAATGGTGTTTACTGATATATCTGAAAGAAGAAATTATACGTTGTCACATTCCAGTCTCGATAGAAACCTAAAATCTTCTACAATGCTTTATCGTTACAAGAGTCAGATTGGACCAAAAATTATGTATTCCAGCCATATCTGAAATGGAACTTGTATGTTCTCATGATACGGCCTTGATAGAGCGTCTAGCATTATCGTTGCAAGAGACAGATTCAACAGAAAAATGTTGTAATACTGCCATATCTGGACGGGAACTTGTGTGTCCTTAGGTTCCAGACTCGATAGAGTTATTAACATCTATCATTCTTTATCCTCACAAGAGTAAGATTAGACCGGCAATGGTGTATTACAGCCATATCTACAAGGGAATTTCTGCGTCCTCATGTCCTAACCTTGATAGCAATCTTAACATCTTTTACCATGCTTTAGCGTTGTGTTGAAACTTGACTAATGCATGGAATAATAATGCAACACAAAATGTACTTAGAACAAAATGTATTGAAACAAGAAAGTGTACATAATATTTACATATAGTCTTTTGTATATTCCTGGTAAGACCGTTCCTGGAGAATGTGTTGACTGAGTCGCAGTCGGGCAGAGTCTCTGGTTGAATCTCTTGATTCCTCCCTCTCTTCCCGGTACCAACCATATTTATATGGTCGGTACTCCACTATGCAAATTAGGTGGATCCTACCACAACACGTTGCAAGCGTCAAATGAGAATAAAATTGTTTATTATTACCATATCTGAACCGGAAATTGTACGTCCTTACCTTAACACACTTGATAAAGATCTTAACATCTTTTACCATGCTTTATCGTTCTAAGCGTCATGTGAGACTAAAAATGGTATATGACTGCTTCATCTGGAATGGAATTTATACGTCCTTACGTTCTATACTTGATAATATTAACATCTTTTACCATGCTTTCTCGTTGCAAGCATCATATGAGACTAAAAATGGTATATTTCTGCTACATCTGGAATTGGATTTATACGTCCTTACGTTCCACACTTGATAATCTTAACATCTTTTACCATGCTTTATCGTTGTTATAGGCAGCTTAGACTAAAAATGGTATATTACTGCCATATCTGGACTCGAACTGGTATATCCTCATGTTCCTGACTCGATAGAGCTCCTAACACATTCTACAATGATTTATAGTTGCAAGAGTCAGATTAGACCTAAAAATGATGTATTACTGCCATATCTGGACTGGAGCTTTATGTCCTTACTGTCTTGTTTCGATAGTCTTCCTTACATCTTCTAAAATGGTTTTTCGTTGCAAGAGTCAGATTAGACCAAAAATACACTATTTACATTGTTCGGTCTATCATCCTCTTCTTTGTTGCCATATTTATCACAGTGTTTCGGCCGTTGTACCCTTCGGCCTTCTTCATGTGTTTAGAATGTCGAACTAAACCCTTTATTTCTCTCGCTGTTCTAGTTCCACCTGTCATGTCCAACAGATATCAGTTATTAGTTATTTCCTGTTAATTCACCCCTCGAAGTTCACCAGCGCCTTAACTCATACTCTTTGAGTCCTGTCACTGGATCTAACCAACGCCTTTATTCACTGTGCCATGTGTCCTTGAGGACATCTGTGTATGAATTTCTGGGTATTATAAACCTAATCTCTTCAGCATCAATTTTTAACAGTGCTCATATTGCAATTTTTGCTGTTATCATTGCATGGAGATAACTGATAACTGACATCCATTAGACATGACACGTGGAACTAGAACAGTCTACGCCAGCGAGTGAAATATGTGATTCAGTTCGACATTCCAACCACCTGAAGAAGGACGGAATGTAAAACGGCCGAAATGTTGTGATAAATATGGCAACAAATATGAGGATGATAATCCGAACAATGTAAATAGTGTACATAATACCTCATCTCAGAAATATAGACAGATACTGAAGGATCCGTACGGACCCGATACACCAAAAATATGGAGAAAAATTGAAAAGTCCTACCAGTAACAAAGATCAGGATGATAGTCTGAACAATGTAAATAGTGTACATAATACCTCATCTCAGAAATATTGACAGGCACTAGACCAAAAATGGTGTATTACAGCCATATCTGGACTGAAATTTGTACGTCCACACGTTCCAGCCTTGATAGAATTCAAATCTGAAGAAGTTTTAGTCTCCACTCAGCAACCTCTTTACCACAGACTCAGAGATGAAGACCTATCGCTACTCTGTCGATATTTCGATGTTAAATGTTCAGATAAGCTCCATTCTTTACTTCCATCATTTACAGCTCTTTCTTAATGCAGTCCACGATGTTTAATCATCATTATTTCATCTTTATGTAAGCAGTAACTTCTAATCGAACAGATTTTACCAACAACTGCCAAAATATCTCCCGCGTGGATGCTTCCCTGAACACTAAAATCTTGCTCTCTTCAATTTCAGTGTTAATCATTACCTATCCGAACTATCCTCAAAATGTTTATTTTCTTCTGTCTACGTTTATGTCACGCACCTTATTCGGAGGAACAATTTTAACAATAAAAATCTAATTTAATTGCCTCCGGAGGCTTTGCCTTGGTAGAAAATTGACATAAAAATTTCCAAAATATGGAGAAGCAAGTTTCGTAAATCTGGTTGTGTTCTCTTTTTTTTCTTCTATTTTCTTAAAAAAGCAAAACAATTCTAAATCATAACATCAGTCGAATGAGAAAGAAATTTGGCGAGCAGCTTAGACTGATTGGCAAGTTTTCTTAGTCGTTTTATCTTAACATTGTTGACGATTCCTTTATCGCTTGGGATTTCAATTTTATTTGAAATCGAAAAAAGAAAATTCGAATTATAATTATCTGGAAAATTTGGAAAAATTATTCGCTAATAATTTTATGCCTGTCACGTCTTACCCAGATTAACGTCTATAAAATCAAAACAACACAACCGCCTAGGTACACATGGTTGAATCCGTTACTAGCATTTCTTTTCTATTACTGAAAATAAACTTTAAAGAATATTACATGAATAGTTTAGTGCAAAAATCTATTCAAATTGCATTAATGTCTTAAGGCATATTTTATCAAACAGAAACATAGATCAATATAGTAAAATAGTTTCCAATGAATTTCTAGATATGCTTTTACTATTTACCATGTCTTTATATACATAATCATTAGAGAGAATAAAAGTTTTGATATATTTGTTTTATAAATCTAATCCTTGAAAAACAGATTGCATAAATGGCTATAAAACTATTTGTAATGAATTCCTATAGTAAAATAGTTTCCAATGAATTTCTGTATAAATATAGCCTATTAGCTTGAAGGTTCTAACTCTACCGCCAAAGAAACAACATCCACTGCTGATGGGATCAGTTAATATAATAAAGTAGAGGGCAAACTTAGAATGACCCCTTATCTTGACGAAGATGGTTCAATTGGTTTGTAGTTTAGGACATATTTATTAACTGAATGTTGATCTGAAACTTTCACCCTATAATGTTATATCGATTTTCCAAGCTTAGCCAATAGATGTGGCACAAGGCCGAAAGTATGGAGCACCCTATAATGTTATATCGTCATGATGGAATTTAATATCTGATTTAAATTAACTCAAAAAGCAGGAGGTTATGTTCAAAATAATTTAAATTTTTGATTTCAGATTTTCATCATTAATACGTTCCTACAATAAAATAAATTATTATGAATTTCTATAGATGCTTTTAATATTTGGTATGGCTTCATAAATGTAATCATTAGAGTGGATGAATGTTTTCATGGATCTGTTTAATGAATCCTATCTTTGATATATAAAAGTCTAGTAAATAATCTACAATGTATTCCTATAATGAAATAATTTTCAATGAATTTCTATACATACTTCTGCATTTGGTATCTCTTTATATACGTAATTATTAGAGCAAACGAAAATTTTGCTAGATTTGTTTAATATATCTTATACTTGATAACAGAGGCGACATAAATGGCTTGTAAATAATTTGCAATGCATTCCTATAGTAAAAGAATTTCCAATGCATTGCTGTAGTTGCTTTTAGTTTTTGTTATGTCTTCATATATGCCATCCTTACAGTGGATGAAGGTTTTGATATATTTGTTTTAGAGATCCTATTCTCGATAAAACAGTTTACATAAATGGCTAGTAAAAAGATTAGAAATATATTCCTATATTAAAAGAATTTTCAATGGATTTTTTATATGCTTCTAGTATTTACCGTGGTCTTTATGCAATCATTAGAATGAACGAAAATGTTGATATCTTTGTCTAATAAATCATACAATATGAAAACAGATTTACAAAATATCTAGTTAATAATTTATCATGCTTCTCTATTAAAAAAAGTAATTTCTAATGAATTTATTCTTTTCTTTTATGTGCCATGTCCCTTCAGGACATAGGAAGTTATGGCTCTCCACCGCCTCCCTATATCCCTTGCAGCTCTCAACAAGTTCCATCCTTCTGCTACATTCCCTAGACCATCCTCTGTCATCCACTTGCATAAGCCCGCCAGGTATGTCATGGGTTGTTTTCCCTTGTCTCTCTTTCACTCTATTCGACCCGTGAGTATCAGATTCTCCAAGCTTTCCTTTCTCATTATCTGTATCAGAAACTTCAGCATCATCTTCCTGATGTTAAGTATAAGCCTCCTCCTTGTTTGCAACCTCGCTGCTCACACGCTCGGTCCATTATATATCCTTAGCATCCTTCTGTATAAGCACATCTCCGTTACCTCGAGTCTCTTCTTCATCTTTGAGGAAATCGCTCAATATTCGCTGCCGTAAAAAAGGACAGGTATCACGTAGCAGCTCAGTATTCTTTTCTATATACTTTTATTATTTTTATTTGCAACGCTTTTATGCAATCATTAGGGCGAATGAAAAACTTGTTACATATGTTAAAAATGAATAATTGCATATTTCTAATGTTTACTATGTAATTACCACGCATGTCAGCGTACAAGACGACGTTTTACCTTTACTTCGTCCTCACCCAAATTAGGGGACAGTTTTATACTTCAAGTATAAAATAAACTATGAATCCTGTGGTTTATGGTAAATTGTTCGCAGTGGTGATTTTTGAGAGTAGGCTAACCCCTGTCATGGTAAATATCGGCACACATATTTTCTACTGAAACAACTTAATTCACATTATTATAATAAAATAATAAAAATGTCGGCTAATAAAATTACTGTTACTTTATATAATGTGTGGTATGATTGCACGGCGACAATAAAACGTATATTCGTCAAGAGAGAAATCGAAAATCATCGCCGCCATTGTAAACAAAGAAACTACTAGCCTGGGAATTAGAATTTGAATTAAAAAAAAAGTATATGCTTACTGAATTTATTTAATAAATTCAATACAAAACGTTTTAAAATAGAATTTCTGGGAGTCGTCTTGCACGGAGAATATAGTCTGAATCCTACTTGAAAAATGTGTGGTCGTTTTATACGCTCGATCGCCTTCTACACTATCATATACGATAATAATATTCACCTTATTTTCTGACTAGTGTTATACTTATTGGCTCGGAATAGCGTTTTTCAAACGATAGACTTTTGACGCGTGATTTCGTTTCACACGTGATTTGAAATTTCTGACATATGTTCATACTCTGTATGGTGGCATCTCAATGCGTCTTTCTATCCGATTCGCGTGTGGATTGAGAATTTTCAATATTTTACGTAAAAAGTAAAAAGTTACAGAAAACTATATGCATTTTCATCCTTTATGTTCATTTATTTTCAGAAAGTATTAAACCATGTACAAATAGGAAAAAAAAACATATATGTACCGTTTATGGAGATGGTGCCATAGTTGAGTGGATCGTTTGTTTCAAAAGAAGGCATTTGAATCTGGTTAACTCCTGTATGGCGTATTGATTAAATTAGGATGAGATTAATGCGTTTTAGGTGTTTTGATTGACTTATGCTTTTAATCATTTTTGATGTTTTTATTATAGCTTTCATTTTATCATTCTTGTTAAGTAAGTTTAGATTTCTTGTTATTTCTGTAAATAGTTCTGGATTGTTCTTGTTGTATGTTAAGACTTCTGCTAGAGTTTTTCTTTGTTGCGTTTCTTTTGGTTTCGTAGTTGGTCTAAAGGTATTTTTCTGCTAGTTCAAAACATTTGTTTATTCGTTGTTGTTATAGTCCGGTTCCTTGTACCACGGTGATAGTCCAAGGTAGAACCAATAAAGAAGTCGAATACGGATATGGAATAACACAGATATATTACAAACAGGAATATATACAGAGAAGTAGAAGTGTTAGTATGAACAATCAGGTTTAGTAGAGAGAACAATGTAGTCTCGACCAGTATCACTATTCCAATGTCTTGCAGTAATTGTCTGAACGCGACTCTGTTTCGGACTGCCTCTGACTCGACTCTTGACTCGACTTGAATTACTGACTGACGATATTCAGTCACCCCCACCACGAGGACGTCATGTGACACAAGGCCTTTTTAACGTGGGATCTCCGAGACCGTGGTCTCGGCCAAAAATATGCCCATTGAACCCGTATAAACGGGTTCAGGGTCGGTTTACCTCCCCGAAAGAGAATCCGCCCTTCGGCGTAGCTTCTTTCGGGTTCCTCCCCGCCCGAAGGCAGAGAGTTCAACCGATCAGCCAGTCGACTGACTGACTGATGATATTCAGTCCCCCCACACACACACCACTGGGGCAGCATGTGACACAAGGTCGGTTATTTATTGTGGGTTCTCCGAGCCCGTGGGCTCGGCCCCAAAATATGCCCACTGAACCCGCATAAACGGGCTCAGGGCCCGTTTACCTCCCCGAACGAGGCTACGTCGATGGGCGGAGTCTCGTTTGTGTTCCTCTCCGCCCGAAGGCAGAGAGTTCAACCGAACAGCCAGTCGACTTACTGACTGACTATATTCAGTCACCTCCCACGAGGGTGTCATGTGGCACAAGGCCTTTTTAACGTGGGCAATTCCCAAGCCATTAGGCTCGGCCAAAAAATAGCCCATTTGAACCCGCATAAACGGGTTCAGGGCCGGTTTTACGTCCCCGAAGGAGACTTCGCCCTTCGGCGTAGCCTCCTTCGCGTTCCTCCCGCCCGTAGGAAGAGAGTTCAAACCGAGCAGTCGGTTACAAAATGAACTACTGACTGACGATATTGAGTCATCCCCCTACGAGGGTGTCATGTGGCACAAGGCCTTTTTAACGTGGGCAACTCCCAAGCCATTAGGCTCGGCCAAAAAATAGCCCATTTGAACCCGCATAAACGGGTTCAGGGCCGGTTTTACCTCTCCGAAGGAGACTCTGCCCTTCGGCGTAGCCTCCTTCGGGTTCCTCCCGCCCGTAGGAAGAGAGTTCAAACCGAGCAGTCGGTTCAAAATAAACTACTGACTGACTCTTCGCCTACTCCTGAGGCGCAGTATTTATTAAGTATGGAATAGTCCATTATTATTATGGGTAAGATCCCATAAAAGTTGTGTAGGGTAATTCCTCTAGGTGGCGTTTTTGGTGGGAGGGGTGTTGTCGCCCACTATAGACATCTATAGCCACTATAGATTGTGTAATAGGTTAATATCGTCCCATGAAGATTTCCAGAAAATGAATCCTCTAAATATCGCTTCCAAGTTTTAGCGAAGTGTTTTGGTTTTTTTTTATATTTTCCCCACATATTTGCTCTGTCTTTTCATATCAGTTTTCTTTTAGGTAAGCTAAGGTTAGGGTGCCATTTGTTGGTGTTATTTTCGTTCCCATCGCTTAACTACGGTTTGGATACACTTTTGTTGTCAAATTCAAAAGTGTTGTTCTTCGGGATTATGTCTAGTGTGTCGGAGTTAGCTCCTCCTCAACTCCTTAACCCTTCACCAGGGGTCTGTCCCCGCTGGCTATAAATACTAGCTGACCCTTCGCCTCGACCTCTGTTTCCTCGGGCGTTAAGCTTTATACCACCTCGCAGATGTGAGCTCTCACAGATACAGCGTTTCCCAAATGCTGGGAACACGCTAAGAACAATACACGTACGTACGAACACTCACCACAACACACACACATAATATTCACCACACGCACTCTGTCCATGTATCTTGTAACCTTTCTTGTTATTAATACATATATTTGTTTACATATATTTATCGGTCTTGTGTTTGTTTTTCCTTGTCTTCTTTGGACTTAATTAAAGTCCAACTTCCTCATGTAGTTGGACGAGCTAGCAGGAAAATTTTAACCAAAGTTTATTCTTCTACAATACATAGTCACCACCCAACGGTCCTCTACAATAGCATCGATAAGAAGTTCCTTGTGAATCCGGGATGTATTTCTGGGAGTTTTTCAGCCAGTAATAAGTTTACATGTTTACCTAAACCATGGGCTATTTTGCTATATAGGCTTTTAATGTCAAATGTTGCCATGAGTGTTCCTATATCTAGTTTTTGTTGTATGGAGCTAACGAAATGGATATCGTCTCTGAAGTAGGTCTTAATATGTTTAGTAAATGTTTGTTGAATGGCGTCTATTCGTTTATTGAGTCAGCTAGTTGGACTGGCTGTAAGGTAAGATCACTGAGATTTTGAATGTTAATACATTCAGATTTTTGTGTCTGCTTTTATTTCACTCGATTTGTGAAGTTTCGATAGTCCGTAAAATTGCTCGTTGTTTATTAGGAAGTCGCTTTCTTTTTTAGCTAATATTTTATTATGTCTTGCACAGGGTTTTGTCTTTTGTTTTATATAATATTGATGTCTATGTTGTTTTCGGTTAATTTATAGTTGCTTTTAGAAGTTTTGTTTCATATTATATCTTGTCCATGATGACTATAGCAAAGCTTTTGTCTGCTTCCTTTATAATTATGTTATTTCTCAGGATGTTCTCTAAGGCTAGAGTCTTTGTCTGTAAGAGAGGTTATTGAATGATTTGGATTTTTCTGGTACGTTGAGGTTCTAGAGTTTTCTAAAGAATATGTTTAGTTTATTTGTATTATTGTTTTTGTTTTAGGAAGAATTTGGATTTATTTTTTTTATAATTGTGTCATCTCTAATGATTTTTTTTTTATTAAATATTTCTTTTAGTCTGAATTTGCGTTCAAATTCTCTAAGTTCGTTTTTTTTTTATCATTTATATCGCTTTTTGGAGTCAGGGCAAAATTGTAGGCCTAATTTTAATAGGTTAATTTCATCCTTTGTAAATGCATATGTGGATAGATTTAGTATTTTTTGGTTTTGTTTTATCTAAACTGGTCTTGTTCGAATTGTGATTTCTAAAAAAAATGGTTGCTTCTTTCAACACATTCTGGTCTTTCTAAGAGATAACCTCTCTCTACATGTTTTCGATTTTCTGGACACAGAATTTCTCTTACTATAATTGGGAGTTGTTTTTTTTTATTTTTAGGTGGTTCTATTTTTTTTTTTTAAACGTTTCACCCCAAGCAAGGCGGAAAGCCACTAGAACGCAAGAGGTTACAGAAAATTTGGATCAAGATCAGATAGGAGTGATAGAAGAAAGGATGAGGAGAAGGGTAGTGGATAGATCAAGGCAACTGGAGATACAGAGGCCAGTGAGAGAGAGAGAGTACTGGAAACCCTTTCCTAAACAAGAAACAAGGCGTAATCCTCTACTCATGTCCAAGAGAAGTGGGAGGAGTGTTGACCGGGCGGTAGGAAAGCCGACCTACTCCTATTACATATAACACATGCAACAACAACAAAAACAGAGGGAAAGATGAGAGGGGGAGGTAATTTGAAAAGAGTCCTGGCTGACACTTGGATTTACCCTTTCCCAACATTAAGTTTTAACTAGTATAAGTCCCATTGTCTATTCTAAAAAGAAATTGACGAAAATAAGGTTATCCGGATTTATTGCCATGTCATAATAAATGCCCCAACATACGTGGCAGCGAGTGTTAGTCCGCTTTCTTCCTCATGATAACAAGTGAATGTACAGCTTACCTTAAGTACAAGCATCGACCTGGTATGGGGGGGGATCAACGGCCACCATGTAGAGATATAAGTGTATATATATATATATATATATATATATATATATATATAAATATATCTATATCTATATCTATCTCTCTCTCTCTCTCTCTCTATATATATATATATATATATATATATATATATATAACACTTTTGCATTTTGACTCCCTAATTCTGATGGGAATTGGTTGGGTTTATTTGGTAAATAGTTCTCGGTGCATTTTTTCGTAAAGTGTATTGTTTAATCTTCCTGCATTTCAATATGGGCCTGCAATTTTGCTAGGCTCAGTGTATTTTTTATTCTTATTTTTTTCTGTGTCTTGTGGAATGATCCTTTTTCCCAAAATTTCCTTGAGTTAAATGTTTCCTCCATTTCTATGACTGTTTTGTATATGGTTTCAGTTTCTTTGTTTTTGATAGCATAGAAAAATCCTAATTTCCTTTGATGACGTAGAATATCCCACATCCGCAAATCCAGTTTCTTCGTTTTTTTTTTATGCTTCCTCTAGGATGTGCGACTTTCCCATACTTTCTAGGTATCCATAATTTTGAAATATTCCACCATTGTTTCTTTCTTGTAGTTGTGTTCCCTGGTTTGTTGGGTTGTGATTTGTAGAAGCATAGTGTCCATTTTTTTTTTGTTTAATTCCTGTATTTCTTCCCCCGCCCAGAAGTTCCTGTTTTCTGTTAGTATTTTTGTATAGATCTTCCATGGATTTCTTTTCTGTTCACGGCATTATTTCGTTGTAGTTATATATAAAGGTGAGATTATAATTGTACCAACGAAAGAAAAGTGTATTTTTTAAAGAGAAAAGAAAAACCGCAAACGTTTTTTGGTATAATTAGGATTTTTGTCATAAAATTATACTTTATTTTCCATAGTTATTGCTTACACGTGTTTCCGGTCCTTTGACCTTCATCAAGGAAAGAATGGCTATTCCAACATATTATTTACAACAATCATCACAACGATCCAAAAAATATTTTTACATATGAAAATTTTTGTAGAAAATAAGCGCTCTCCGACAAGAATTTAACCTATAATCCCATACGGAAACCGTCATTTGACATGACGTTGTGTACCATTCAGCTACAGAGAAGCGTCTGATTAGCAAAGTTACTGTTTGTAAACACACAATTTTCGATGATTTTTCTCAATCAAGCATTTCTGCCCATGAAACATATCTTCACATATCTGTCGGAGAACGCACATTTTCTACGAAATTTGTCGAACATTCAGGTCGATAACTGTAAATAATATTGTTTAATTAATAACAGCGGCGCATTTACTTAAATTTTATCTATAAATAATAACGTATAAACAGAAAATATATTAATAATTGTCTGATATAATCCATTTCATGATAATGTTGTCACTGTTTACGTTAAAATACGTTTCGTGAGCAGCAATGATCCACCGAGAAAAATCGTCGAAATGACTTTCCTGAACTTTTTTCGTTAATCATCCTTTGTAAGTCTGATTGACCAGGACTGTCAGTTTCCTAGGTGCTGTGTATGCATTCTTCAAGCAGAGGGCATTTGTTCGTTTCAGAGATACTGGAATTTGTACCCATCAGGCTGGTTAACTCTAGCTAAAATTATCGCTGAAGGGATTAATTTTGCCTGCGTGCAGAATGCGTGCAAAGTGCTCAGGTAATAGGCAGTCGTGATTGGCTAGACCTACACTCTATGATTAAGATCAAATCCATTAGTTATACATAGAAATAAATTAAACCACAGCTTCGTTCATAAGAATGCCATGCTTATTAATAGAGAAAGTAACTTAAGTAGAAAATTCTCGAGATTGCCACTATCGAATTTTATCAAAATATAAATATGCGACCCCGATTTTATCAAATATCTAAATTCCTTAAAGAATTATTCCTTTCCCAAGCCAGCATACATGACTATAGAAATGTTAAAAAATATTTAAAAAAAACAGTTAATTTCATAACCTTCTGTTATTTAAAATGTCTAATACATAGATGTATCCCATACTAAAATAATTTAACTATTAATTGCGTCAAAAAATATGAGCAAGAACATTTACTTACTTTAGTTTCTTAGACATTGATTTACGTCCCTTAGGATCCTCCATCTTGAATTTTCAGATAACTTGATGAATATTTATGAGCGTCTCTTAAATTGAAAAATTTTGAAAAACTAACAATATCCCTACTTTTGTTTATAAAAACTTCTTGCAAATAAAACCATTACATTTGGCTTTCTTTTGTTCATGTTTATATTATACTTTTACAGATATATTTTTAGTTATATGTGAAATTTTTACACACACAAACGAACAGCTATATATTAATATATATATATATATATATACATTCATGCATATATATATATATATATATATATATATATATATATATATATATATATACATATACACAATATATATATATATATATATATATATATATATATATATATATATATATATATATATATATACTGATCCATTGATTGACTGATTTATCGTCTGATTGATTGATTGAGTGAGTGAGAACGGAAAACATAATGATCGGTTATTTATACCACTCTTTTTCTATCTATCTATCTATCTATCTATCTCAGTCTGGTCATATCTATCTATCTATCTATCTATCTATCTATCTATCTATCTATTCTTTCTATCTATTCTTTCTATCTATCTATCTATCTGTTGCAATGCAAAAACCGATTTCTGGAGGGTTCTTTATAAATTCATCCAAATGAACATGAGATATTTATAAAGTTCTTTAAGTTTTCTCATTTATTTTATTAACAAAGAAAATTAAAATAATTCCCAGGTTTTCTATTTATTTTTCTCACCTCTGAGAACTTTCTTTTAAAACTCATTCCCTCGAACTTAATTTAATTTGTAGCAATGTTATATATATATATATATATATATATATATATATATATATATATATATATATATATTTGACGTTTTTCCGGGGTTTTTCAACTGATACCTCAACGCCATCTTGTTTCTTTTTTCTTGCATCGTTGTTTGCGCTCTTGTTCTTTACACCAACCAACCGTTAAAGATTACGGATATGTAGCAGAAAAAAGAAAAAGGAAGACAGTGGAATCATACATTCAATAATGCGAGCCAAAACCACTGAAACGTAAGAGACAAAATCTTGCAAGACAGCCAACAGTGAAATATTGCTATTAACAGATCACTGATGCTTACAAATTGCATCAAATTAAAAAAAAATAAGAAATAAATATACAAGTATTTTGACAGTAAAAAAAGGTAGGAGCAAATGTTAAAAATAGCATGAAATTTATCATGTTTAGTTTAGTCTGACACAAGACCTCATTTTGGAATATTCTGTTAGACTCAACTTCAATACTATTCCCAAAATATAACCTGGTATACGGGCCAGTAAATAGCAGATGTCTAAATAGAATTTAATCTCAACAAGGATGGTTTTAGAGAAAAAAATATATAGATGACACAAAGAGGCAGTTGAAACTTCTGGGACACACAATGAGAAAGGAAGCGTAAATAATTTGACACTCCAACGACATATCGAATGCAAGAGAGGACATGATTGGCGGCTGGCCTTCTATCTGACGAGTGAGTGTAATCAATGATTCCTAAACTGGGTGATACCGCCGCCTGAGTGCGGTGGAAAGACGCGAGGCGCGGTTAAAATAAAATTGTGTACACTATACTAGCGGTGGCCCATCTGAAACATAACATACAATACACACCCATGGGCGCCCCGAGGCGGTGTAATGGTTAGCAAACTTGTCTCGCTAGAAATATTACGACTGAGTAGTGAGTTCGATCCTCACTGTGTGTCTCATACATTCGACCTTGTGCCACATTTGAGCTACGCTTGGAAAATCTCTACAATACACACCCAATTTATCTGAAATATATCTTGCCTCCACTTTACAGTATATCCGATTTATATTACAATTTACTGGGAAATACTAATAATCGGGCTTAAGGACATATCACACTGCAAGTACGATCACCGAAGTTAAGCAATGCCGAGGCTGGTCAGTAAATAGATCGGTGATCGCTTGCGAATACCAGCTATTGTAAGCTTGAATGTGCGAGTGGTATAATGGATAATGACTCGAAATTGTTAATCGGAGAGCAGAGTTCAATTCTCGTTGGACTCGCTATATTCCCTTACCCGCAAATACCGTTGGGATAGGTATGGATCATACCTCTCCCCGTTCAGTTATGTGTTAATTAGTAAAAAGTGTATCTCTAATAAATCATTTTTATCTCAAAAATATCCTTACCATCTAAAAATATTTTCTAGCTCTAAATAACCTACAAAGGGTTGATAAGTCGTAAAGAAAAATCAGTCAATCTAAATGCTGTGGTGTCCCCGCTCTAATGAGGTTATTGCGGATTCTTCCACTTACTATAAAGTAGCAGGAAAGTAAGCTTCCGGGGGGGGGGAGTGCCAAAGCAAGTTCGACTGTCGAACTCTCTGCTTTGCAGAGAGAAACTCTGACAAAGTTTTGCCGAAGGGCAAATTTTCGTCCGGGGTGGTAGACAGGCCCTGAACCCGTTTATGTGTGTTCTAAGGGAATATTTTGACCGAGACTTCGAGCTCGGAGAACCCACGTTAAACTCGGCTTTATGCCACATGCATCCCTCGTGACGGGGAGAGATGTTAAATATTAACAGTGCCATAGCCTGTTAGACTGTCGAACTCTATGCCTTGAGCAGAGAGGAACTCTGACGAGGCTTTGCCGAAGGACATAGTTTCGTCCGGGGAGGTAGACACGCGCTGAACCCGTTTATGCGGGTTCAAAGGGAATATTTTTGGCCGAGGCTACGGGCATGGAAAACCCACGGTAAACTCTGCCTTGTGCCACATACATCCATCGTGGGGGTGGGTGGCTGTTAAATATTAACAGTGCCATAGCATGTTCGACTGTCCATCTCTTTGCTTCGGCAGAGAGAAACCCGGACGAGGCTTTGCCGAAGGGCAAAGTTTCGTCCGGAAAGGTAGACAGAAACCTGCTTATCCAGCTTATAAGGGAATATATTTGGCCGAGCTTACGGGCTCGGAAAAATCACGGTGAACTCGGCCTTGTGCCATATACATCCCTCATGGGGGTGGGGGCTATGTTAAATATTAACAGTGCTATAGCCTGTTCTTTACTGTCAAAACTTTCTGCCTTTAGCAAGGGGGAACTCGGACGAGGCTTTACCGAACGGCAACGTTTCGTCCGGGGAGGTAGACAGGTAGACGTTTATGGTTCTAAGGGAATATTTTTCGCTGAGCCTACGGGCTCGGAAAACCAACGGTAAACTTGGCCTTGTGCTACATACATCCCTCGTTGGGGGGGGACTGTTAAATATTAACAGTGATATAGATTAAACGCTGGTCTACCGACACATATTCCCAAGTCGTGTAATACACTTCTGTTGTATTTACTGTTCAATACACTATTTATCTGCAATCTCTTGTTTTGTTATTTTTTAATCAATTACTTGTTCACAACATCTTGGCGACGAAGTATTCGAAGAAACAAATTTCACGTTAAAACATAAAAAATTGTTGCACGAGATATTGGCAACGAAGGACTCGAAGAAACGGTCTTCGCGCTAAATCATAAAAACTTTTCCAGAGTCTACAACACTGGTAAAGAAAGAATCTCTACGCCAAAGGATATCCAGTGTTAAATACAACGCTGTTTGAGAGAGAGAGAGAGAGAGAGAGAGAGAAAAGAAAGAAAGAAACACCGTAAACCAAGAGGTTGCAGATAAATAGTTTATTGAACAGTAAATACAACAAAAGTGTGTTACACGACTTAGGAGTGTGTGTCGGTTGACCAGCATTCAGACTATATCACTGATACCCCACCCAGGCTTACTTTCCTACTAACTTTATAGCAAGTGGAAGAGTCCACAATAGCCTCATTAGAGGGAGGACACCACAACACTAAGCTACTCATTGTACATTTAATATTAGCACCAGCTGACTATACATTTCGTGTTGAGTTAGGGTTGTGTCTATATATTTGCGGGTGCGAGGGTTGAGTTTTGGTACGCAAGCAGGCAGCAACCCCCCCCCAAGTTCGGGAACAACCATTGTAAATGGATGGGGAATGGGACGTAGACGTGGTGGAAAGGAGAAAAGTTACAAAGAGCTACAAGGCATAGGAAGTTGTGAAGTGCTATAATGCTGAATTCCTGATAGAGTTGCATACATATAAGAATATTTATCAGAAGAAATGTCGATCAGCGACGATGCCAATATGATACCAAAATAAATATTGTCTTCATGGTTACCACAATGCAGTCCATATGCCTGGTAAATAAGTGATAGCCTGGGACATGACATTCTATATTGTTAAATATGGCAGACAATGAGTGTCTATTATGTCTGATCATGAGCTTTTCTAAATCCGTATATTTTCTTTAATTCGGGTGAATATATATATATATATATATATATATATATATATATTATTTTCATTGTTTTATAGTATGCACAATAAGCTAATGGTGAGTAAAATATAACGGAATGGATTTAAAGGAAAAAGAAATAAATTATGTAATCTTAATGAAAATTCATTAAATTAACTATGCCACGTATGCAAAACAAACAATGTAACGAGGATTTTTTAATCGCTATTGTATGATGATTCTTTCCCTTTTAATGTCATTCTCAACTTTTTCCGCATTTCGTTTTGATTTTGTTCTTGAATTTTTTAAACGAAAAATATCATTTTAAATCTGTGTTCGTTATTGTAATCCTCATAGCTGAACGCTGGCTTTCTTTCCATAAAACTGACAACCTTTTCAATAGCTTTTTCAATTTCAGTCCAAGTTTCATGACAATCATGCATCTTGTAGCGATCTTGTTACAGATGCGTCTCATTGTGATCCTTTTAGAATTTTGGTAAACCAAACTAACTGCAAAACTTTTCAGCACCGTTTTACAAGAACGGAAAGAAAGCTATATGGACACAAGCTAAAATATATGCGAATACTTATTAAAAATTAACAATAAAACCAGTTGCCATATGCCGGGTGTAAGAGCAAAATTGTCCAAATCGTGTAACAACAAAATTGTCTATTTGTTAAATTAAGTTTTGGACCATTGTAACTTACAAATTATTAAAGATGTCGTACTGGAATTTCCTGAGGTTATTTATTCTATTGGACTCTATGCCGCCTAATAAGAAGGTATAATTACTCTCCAAGCTTAACAGAAGAATCGTGATCATATTTATCATAAACGAAAATGACATTTTCATCATTAATTAAGCATAGCTGAGGATTGGAAGTATATGAAAGATTGAAATAATGTTCATATATATATATATATATATATATATATATATATATATTGATGCATGATTCATTAAATAGTATAGACAAGTTGTGTATATTTATTTTAAGTAAATTCCTTTCATATCGTCTGATAAGATTAATAACATTACCATTGGAAGACGAAAGGAAATCACCATATCCCCTATAATTGATAACAGAAGCCATTGGTTTATACCAACGGCTTCCCATACTTAATACTTCTCGGTTTCACTCTCGCGTGGTCATGTGTGACGTTACGAGCTGCGATGCGGTTTTCGCTACAGCGTCTCGTATACACGAGTTTGTCGTTGCTTTGAAATCTCTCATGTAACAAAAACAGACAATCAATATTGGTTTGTCCGTGTATTATTTAATATATTGAAATGTAATTGTCATCTTTGATAATGGCTTATGTAAGCCGAAAGCTTAGAGAGGATTAAAACAGGTATCCATATGGTGATTTCCTTTCGTCTTTCAATTATCAGAGAATACGAAAAGAATTTACTTAAAATAAATAGACAAAACATGCCTATATTATTTAATGAAACATGTATCAATGAAAAAATGCTGCCTAAATACACACGCAATATATATACATATATATATATATATATATATATATATATATATATATATAGAGAGAGAGAGAGAGATAATATAAAGTGGTAAATATACACATACATATGCAAAATATATAAATATATATACATACATGCATACACATATATATTTGTATAAAAAAAAATTCCAAGAGGATAGAATCCAGGTAGAACTCAATGTCCAGGACAGAGTAAGGATATAATAAATGGCTTAAACACTAATATTTCATGGTCATAATTTATTCCAGTGGAATCATAAATACGATCCAATTCATCAGAGCTACAAATTCAAAAAGAAAACAGAAAAAACAACTCCGGAAATAAAATATAGAATTTAAAGAGAATGTAAGTATGAGAGTGTGGGACGAAAGTTAGAGCTAAAGAGAGGGGTAACAGACGAGAGAAGGTGGGAGATAAACCTTAACAGAGGTGAGTTGAAGACGGTTTAAGTGAGAGAAATATGAATGTTGTCGAATGTCTAATACATTAAAGATGTAACCGATGATGATCCTGGAGAATAATCCTGAAAGAGTATATATATATATATATATATATATATATATATATATACCATCTAACTTTCTTTCCTGGAGTAACAAGCTGCTTCACACGTTTCATATATGATTTAATTTACAAGTCTTTTTTTGATGTTCTTTGAACTGTCATAGTTGAAACCACTTTCGTTCCATTGTTCTTAAATGGAAGCCAGATTATAAATTTTTGTACCGTTAATGCATGCCTGAATGATCTTTTTCCTCTCAACATTGCTCATTTGGTCTGAGACAAAACGATTTTAACCTGTTCTATTTCTAGCTGAATAGCTCAAAGGGTTTTTCACCGATTCTTACGATAAACGGTGTCAAGATAGACAAACGACTTATCTAAAAACCTGGAAAAAAGGAAACTCAATTTAGTTGTTTTCTGGGTATTTTGTCGGATGGCCAATTATGATGATACAGGATTTGGACAATTTTGCTGTGACACGTTTTGGACAATTTTGCTGTTACACCGGGTATATACAATTATTTACATGCTTAGCAAAAAGCTACAATATATAGCTCCATTCCACAGACTAGCGCTACGGTAGGTGCGGACAGGTTTTTTTTTTCTCTGGGTTTAATATGAACTGGTACAAGGACACATAGTACACATGAACAAGAAATGTTTACAATGGTGTGTTATTTGCTAAACACCCATCGTAGGTTATTAGGGAGTTTAAAGGCTTAGTTAAAACTCTCACTTCCCATAATCTGCCCCAGGGAATGTATATAATCGTAAAGGGTGTATTGGCAAGAAAGATTATTGTCACTTTGCTTTTCACGAATATAAGAATTATTATATCGGTGAGATAATAACAAACAGAACCTAATAGCTGAATTATATACATACTTGTTACTAATTTTCCCATACAGAGAAACTATAACATATGTATACAACAAGCAAATATAGAGAAAGTGTCTTCTTTGAAATATTTCTCCACGGGAAAACAAGCAGACAAGTGGTATCCACTATGACATGCTGAGACTGTGTTATTTTCTTTGTATGCCCTGCTGCTGTGGTCTTATGATGTAAAGTCTTTTCTGCAGCCTACATATCAAATGGCGTTGGCAGACACGTCTTGCCTCCAAGCGTAATAAGTAGCAGCTACTTTCGACACTGTTAACTAACTTACCGGCCGTCTCAACCAAAGGGAGATAATCGACAATTGGGTCCCTAAAATAAAAACAAGGTAAGGTAATAATCACATAAGGACGCGCCTGGACAACACATGGTCGAAGCAAATTGTTCGACGACTCTGTAATGAATAGAATATATACATATAAACACACGCACATCTCTATCCATCTATTTATCTATTCTAAGTTTTTTTTTTTTAAGCGTTTCACTCCAAGCAAGGCGAGAAGCCAATAGGACGCAAGGCGTTACAGAAGATTTGGAGCAAGATCAGATAGGAATGATAGAGGAAAGGATGAGGAGAAGGATAGTGGATAGATCAAGGCAACTGGAGGTGTCGATTGACATTACATTTGAATAGTTGGAGATTATAGCTCTCAGGGAAACTGGAATAGGGAAGGGAGTTCCACAGGCGAGAGGTGCGAGATATGAAGCTATTAGAGTAGAAGAGACGGCTACATTTAGTAGTTTCGAAAGTGAATGGGTGAGAGCGGGATGCCAGCCTCGTAGGGCGCTTGAATTCATGAAGTCTGGGAACCAGCGAATGCAGCTCCTCGGAGCAATTACCATGAAAGTATTTGTAAAAAAGACAGAGAGAGGCGACGACGCGTCTTTGAGAGAGTGACTGTAAACGAGATGCCAGATCAGGGCCAATTATATTGCATATCCGCCTCTGGATCTTGTCTAGAACCCCGAGGCAAACAGAAGGGGCTCCAGACCATATATGGCAGTAATACTCCATGCAAAGGCGAATTGTTCATTTGTAGATCTGAAGGATCGATTCCGGAGAGAAACATTTCCTGGCGCCGCACAGAATTGTATATTTTTCCTCACCATTACTCGGAGTTTCAGGCTTATACCACGGATTGATACTGTCTGCTCTAACGCTTTCTTTATTCTATAAGGAGAAAATACAATGTTGAAAAGCGCAGAAATAAAATACAACAAATTCGTCTACACTATTTATATATGAACTATTGTCCGCATCTACACTGAGGTCCTGTTATCGTGCAGGTCTGCCCAGCATGTTCACACTTCTCAGACAGCGCAGACTCCGTTGGTTAGGCCACGTCCACCGCATGCCAGACGGCCGCATCCCCAAAGACCTCCTGCATGGAGAGCTGACTGGAAGAAGAGCCTCCGGCTACCAGCCCACAGCGGCGGTATCACGATATCGTGAGGCGCGACATGAAAGCTGGCATCCATACGATCCAAATGCAGAGGAACACCTGACCAAACACCTCAAGTCAGAGGTGGAGAAGCTGACCTAAGTAGCTACGGAAAGGCGGTCCCGCAGAAAGCAAAGTGGCAGTTCCAACAGACCAGAGACAGACAACACATGCGCCCTCTGCAACAAAGATTGTCACTCCCGCATCAATCATAGACGTCGAAGCTCCAACCAAGAAGACAACTTGGATGCTGCTCATGGTCAGCCCTGATCGACGGAGGCGCTCCATTGTCCTTATTTTCGTTATTGTTATCACGGCGTTTCG
Organism: Acanthosepion pharaonis; assembly: GCA_903632075.3. NCBI lineage: Eukaryota > Metazoa > Mollusca > Cephalopoda > Sepiida > Sepiidae > Acanthosepion > Acanthosepion pharaonis. The sequence continues at coordinate 37,834 of CAHIKZ030000558.1, read as the reverse complement.
GCTATTGTACCCTGCGATCTTCATCAGATGCATGTCGTCCGAGTAGCCTAAAGAGAATTTCAAATTGAGCTCCTTATTTAATATACAGGCGTAAACTGTTCACGTCTAATGATATCTCGTCTAACTCTTATTTTTCGTACTAAGCAGCAATAAAATATCTGACGATTTCTACAGGGTGCGATGGGGAATTTGTTGCCATTTTATATTTTTTATTTCACGCATGCGCATTGTGTGATTTTGATTTTGTCAACTTCATAAATGTAGTAGGATCAGTTGGGGACAGCCAGTGAGAAAAAATGTGAAAGATAGCACAATTCACTCTGCCAGAAATTTGGAAACGACATGCTGTATTTTTGGCATTCACGCTGAAATCTACAGTACGAAAATTTCAGTGTTTGGGTGTCAATCTGAAAGAGGTGGATGATATACCCAGTCAATATCTTGGTGCTTGGGGTGATCACGAGTGACGGCATCGTTATACTTCCATTTATCTTCCAACAGAGCTTGAGATTCAACCTAGGAGCCTACATCAATTGCCTTGAGGAGGATGTTCTCTCCTGAGTCAAGACGGTGGCTGATGAAAAAACCTATAAGAACATAAGCAAGAGAACCCAGTCATGGCTGTCGGAAAATTTCTTCGACCCCATCGCCCCTTATATCTGGTCACCTAACTCCCCAGATTGCAGCCCCTTTGATTATTATGTGTAAGGCGCATTTGAGTGAGAGACCAACAAAGCTCCTTGTAACACTTAAGATCAACTGAGGGCAAGGATTATGGCAACATTCACTACTTAAACAAAGAGACCGTCCTGAAGAGTTGCAGGAGACTCCGAAGTCGTCCGCAGGTTGTGGTTGAAGCCGACGGCAATTTTTATTGAATAAATATACTCTATGGTATTTGAAGATATTTTTATGTAACTTTGGTAAGTAAAGTGATGTCATTGATATTTTCATTTTTGCGTAATTTAGACGACAATATATCCATCGCACCCTGAATATATATATATATATATATATGTGTGTGTGTGTGTGTGTCTGCGTGTGAACACGTGTCTGTGTTCATGAACCAAGTGTTTTGTAGTCTATGTGAAGTTTTAAAACCAATGCAGTGAAAAAAAAATCAACAAAAAAAAAACGCCACCCTTTAAGGTGAATTTTTAAAAATGTTTCTTATATTTTCGTTTTTCAGTGGAAAAGTACATATTCTATTTTTTTCTCTCTCGTCGCAATTCGAATTGTCGATATCGAGTCTAATTTGGTTTCGCGTTCTTGTAGACAGAATGTCTGCAAATGTTGCCTTACCAATATCAGACTTTGATGTACAGAACTTTGAGGATATTTTTAATTACTTTTTTTTTTCATTCTATTTTAGTATCGGTGAGGAGCGTTGGCAGTGAGGCTATCTATTTATCCTTTTATTTAATTTACAGGAATACTACATTTTCATCATTTCAAATATATATATATATATATATATATATATATATATATATATATATATATATATGTGTGTGTGTGTGTGTGTGTGTGTGTCTTTCTTTCGCACTCGAATTCTCTTACCCTGTTTTTCCTTCTCTTTCCTCGCCCTACTACAACTTATGTCTGTTTTTCTCACCTCTGCTTCTCAATGATTTTATCTGATCGATCTCAGTTTTATCAATTTTCTTTCTCCCAAACCGCATGTCTTCATTGTACTTTCTTGAAAGACCATTGCAAATATTATCGAATTGCAACCGCTTACAAATTTTGCCCTTATATAAATATGCATATATTTGTGCGAGGACAATACTCACCCAAACACACACACACACACAAACACGCACACACGCGCGCATATATATACTAGCTTACTAGCCACCCTACCAGGCGGCATTTATACTAGATCCTACGAAGGACTCTTGATTGGGCCTTCATTACAATAGGTAGGCAGGAGTAGATGGGAAAGCCAACAATAAACTGTAGAAGAACTCAAAATTGATTGCCGCATTTAAGTGTTGCATTAACTTTTAAAAGTACACCGATAATTCTTCTGCCGCATATTAATTTAAAGACACTTTGATGTATGTAGGTCCTTACTTTCCGTACAAACAATTATTTTATTTCATGGATTTCGCAATTAATTTCGATTATTCCCAAATATATTTCCAAGCTATAAACATTATTAGCATACAAAATAATTTATCGCTAAAAATCACTAAAAAAAATCGATGAAAACAATCACAGTAATAAAAACCTGGTAATTCCAAATTTCAAGATTACTGGTCCGGATCAGGTGGGGAATGTATTTAATTTGCCAACAGAGTCAGAATGGTGCTAAAATGGTATGATATGTTGGGCTACGGCCAATAGGAATAAAATTGAAAACATAGAAAATTTTTGTTTGAAACATTGTAATTTGAGAACAGTATTATTTTTCATTTGAACATCAGCTATTGAAAGTTAGAGAGTTGTGTCCCTACAATTATCTTTATCAGTAGAAGCCAAGATGGCAGAATAAAAAAAAAATCACAGTAATGAACATTTCGGAATTTAAAATTTCAGTAATACGCATCCGGATCAATCCTGGAATGTTTTCAATTTGCTCGCAGAGTCAGCTTTATTCCAAAATAGTATGATATATTGGGTTACGGTCAGTAGGATTGAAAAAAAAATGTAAAAAGTGTGAAAGCGTGACACACAGACATTCGCATTTATTATACAGAAGAAGGAGATGAGCTATTGAGAATTGTGTCGCTTTAATTGAAAAATTGTTAAACAGTGACACACTGATATTGGAATTTATTAGATACAGAAGATGAGTATTTGAGAGTTCCTATCCTTCCACTAAAAAAGCGTGAAACAGTGTCATTGAATCTACATATATATATATATATATATATATATATATATATATATATATATATATATATAGGGAAAATTTCCCCAAATTGTTCTAGATATGTAAAAATATATATCGTTATATCGTATACATGTATATATATATATATATATATATATATATATATATATATACGCACACACAAACACATACATATATGTATACATATTTGTAGGTCTGATAAATTGGATCGTAATTACGATTCCAATGTAATAAATTATAACCATGGAATATTAGTGTTTAAGCCTTTTTATTATATTCTTACTCTGTCCTGGACATTGAGTTCTACCTGGATTCTATCCTCTTGGGAATTTTTATATATATATATATATATATATATATATATATATATATATATATATATATATAGGTCTGTATATATATATATATATATGTGTGTGTGTATATTAACCACTAACATTATCTATACATACATATATATATATATATATATATATATATATATATATATATATATATATATGCATGTATGTATATATACATACATACGCTCTATCTCTGATGGAATAAAGTGCTATATATATATATATATATATATATATATATATATATATATATATATATGAAGAAATATAGTTTTTAAGGTGTGCTATATTTATGGAATAGAATGCTCAATATCAAATATAGAGCGTATGTAAACATCAATATAAAAGTGAATATTGAAGTTAACACTCATTTCATACAAATTGTTAAACCTTAAGTCCCTTATTTAAATTATTTCTTCAGCCGTTTCTCACAGTAATTAATTTTACGAATGAACATGCTTACAAAGATGCGTAAATTTCGAGATTGGTTTTCCAAAAAATTCGCTTGAGGATGAAACAGAGCTTGAAACTTTAATTCAATTTAATTTCAATAATTATATTGACCTTTTCAGCTCTGGTTTTCGAAACATGAGAACTCTTATGTAGCGAAGGAATCATATTTTTTTAAAATAATAATATATATATATATATATATATATATATATAAAACTTTAGGCAGCATATGATTTACATACAAAGAATAATCACACATAGAATTAATCAGAAGTATCAAGACGATTATTGGCGACATCCATCGCTAGAAAAACATAATATATGCATTAAAATCCTGTTCATCCATAGTGCGAGTTTTGATCCTTGAAGAAAAACTTGTTGTCTGTAGTTTTCAGTTTATTTGATGTTAAAATGCTAGTACTTACGGACAGTCTTCCATCCATCATCAGGCATGTTTTTTTTCCTTATAAAATCAAAAAACTTGAGACGATATACCTGTATGTCGACCGAAAGATGTTTTTTGAATATCTGCTATTATTGACGGTTGTAAGATATCGGAACGTGCAAAGACGCAACGCTAAGTTTTTCAAAATTTTTAAGTGAGAATTTTATTTAAATATTTCTTGTGATGTGTTAAATCCACGTATTCTATTTTTACAAGTGTATGCACTATGGATGAACAGGATTTTAATGCATATATTATGTTTTCTAGCGATGGATGTCGCCAATAATCGCATTGATACTTGATTAATTCTATGTGTGATTATTCTTTTATATATATATATATATATATATATATATATATATATATATATATATATAAGAAACAAGATTGACGTATAAACATTTATTTAGCTGTTTTTTTTAACATATGTTTTGGACGTTCATATCTGAAAAACATTTTTGGTAAAAACGTATATATACGTCTACGCCGGGTAAGGTGTTAAAACATTATATTATATTTTCAAATGAATAAATTAGAAAATACCATCATGCTCAGCGACGTCGGTTAATTGAATTGTCATCAGTGATAATACAGCAAGTTTTCAATTTTTAATTATGGGGAAAAAATCTTTCGTCGAAAAATAAATTCCTTTCTAAAGCAGATGATTCGCCTTTTGCAGTGAAAATGACTGAAATACTTTCAACAAAAAATGACCTTAATTATTTTTGTATTGCTGCCCGCCTTTTGTTGAACCATATCTCATACAACCCACTGTCTTGTAAAAGGATGTCCATGCCTATATGATAGTTATCAACACTATGCAACATTGATGTTCTGTAGAATGCCTGACAACCGGACTAAGTCGTCCTTTCGGATAGAAGGAATTTGTTACAAAGTCCGGGTAGGGGTCATGTTTAGATTAAAATAAAAGAACTGAAAGCAGGTTTAACATTTATTTTCACTGTTTTATAGCAAACAAAATAAGCTAATGGTGAGTGAAATATAACGGAATTGATTTTAATGAAAAAGAAATAAATTATGTAATGTTAATGAAAATTCATTAAATTAACTATGCCACGTATGCAAAACAAATAATGCAACGAGGATTTTTTAATCGCTGTTGCATGATGATTCTTTCTCTTCTAATGTCATTCTCAACTTTTTCCGCATTTCGTTTTGCTTTTATTCTTGAAATTTTTTAACTTTTTAATTCTGCTGGCGTTATTATAATCGTCATAGCTGAATGCTGGCTTTCTTTCCATAAAATTGAAAAACCATTTCAATTGCTTTTTTAATTTCATCCAGGTTTCATCACAATCATTCTTTTTATTTACTTGTTCATTGTGACAGTGTGAACGCTGGAGAATAGTTTTGTTTTTTTGGGGGGGAAGATTTTATATCATACAATGCAGGCACAAGGCCGAATTTAATGCGGGGTATCTGAGTCCGTAATCTTCACTAAAAATTCCCTGTAGAACCCATATAAACCGGGGTCGGGTAGCGGTTTCCCGAGACGAGTCTTTGTCCTTTGACATAGCCTCGTCCGGAGGCAGAGGTGTGATCAGCACAGCTGGAGACGAATCTCTAACTGCATGATATCTAACATCCATCTCACGCGGTTAGATGTGGCACAAAGCCGAATTTAATGTGTGGTATCCGAGCCCGTATGCGTCGCCAAAAAAATCCCCGTAGACCCTATATAAAACGGGGTCGGGTAGCTGTTTCCCAGGATGAGACTCTGCTCTTCGACATAACCTCGTCTGGGAATCCTGTCTGCCTAGAGACAGAGAGTTTGACAGAGCACAGCTGGAGACGAATCTCTAACTGCGGACCAACATACAATATTTACTAATGTATTTACGTATTTACTGTATTTAAATATCTGGGAAGTATTTTAACAGAAAACATAAAATTTGACACCGAAAGCAGAGGTATTGTATTACTGAAAAATGTAATAAAAACTTAAAAAAAAACAAAAGTGGAAGGATTTCGTAGTAAACATATGAATGATCTGAACTGTTATGTATTCTCAATCCTCCTATATGGCAGTGAATTTAAATACAGTAGAATCAGGACTACGAAGGCCTTCTAGATACGTGGAATTAGTTACAAAGTCCGGATATGAGCAGTTATATTTTGATTAAAATAAAAGAACTGAAGTCAGGTTGAACATTTATTTTCAATGTTTTATACTAGACAAAATAAGCTAATGGTGAGTGAAATATAACGGAATTGAGTTTAAGGAAAATGAAATACATTATGTAATGTTAATGAAAATTTATTAAATTAAATATGCCACGTATGCAAAACAAATAATGTAACAAGAATTTTTTAATCGCTGTTGCATCATGGTTCTTTCTCTTTTAATGTCATTCTTAACTTTTTCCGAATTTCGTTTGGCTTTTGTTCTTGAAATTTTTTAAACGAAAGACACTTTTTAACTCTGCAAGCGTTATTGCAATCATCCTAGGTGACTGCTGGCTTTCTTTTCATAAAACTGACAACCTTTTCAATAGCTTTTTCAATTTCAGTCCAGGTTTTATCACAATCATTCATTTCGTTGCTATCTGTGTCTCATTGCAGATGTGTCTCGTTGTCATCCTTTCCTCTTATTCCCATCATCTTTTGCACCAATTTTAGCCATTAGGATGAAATAAGCATAAGCAATTATCCAAAGTAAATTTTCTGAAAAACAGAAATTTCATATCAGTTACATATCACCCAAATAATTCATATATACAGATCAAAACCATGTCCTTATATTCTGGAGATTCTGGATATGATGTACTCCAGATAGGAGGGATTCGAATTAGTCAGAAGAATGGGCTTAGCAGGAAGTGGTTTAAGTAATGGAGAAATAGACAAAGAATGAATGCTTCGTAATAGGAAATGGCGGTTGGGTAGCGTTGATGATCATCGGTTTAGGAGAAATGACCTAGAAGACGCCACACATTGTATGACTCCGAAATCCGAAGGCATATTGGAAGAGTGAAAGATGCAATCAAGAAGAAAAAAGACAAAACAAAACAAAAAAAAAACAAAAAAAAAACCCACAAAATATTGAGAAGAAAGGAAACTTTCTTTAGAAACGAAGATAACTGTACTGAAGTTCTATGCTGTATCAATGTTCCTATGTGGCGACGAATTTAAATATCTGGAAAGTGTATTGCACCAATACAAGCCATCAGGTTGAAATAAACATAAAGAATTATACAAAGTAAATTTCTTGAAAAACAGAAAATTCAAATTACTTACACATCAGCCAAATAGTTCATATATACACTTAAATGTTCCTATACGAGGGATTCTATACATATATACATTTACATACATACATACATACAAACACACACACACACACACACACACACACACACACACACACACACACACACATATATATATATATATATATATATATATATATGTATGTGTGTGTGTGTGTTTGTATGTGCTGTTTAGAATTGGGTTTTCAATCCATTCTCATTCTCTTTCACTCCCAGCAGTCCCTTGCATCTATACACTTAAAGATCATGTCGCTATATGTGGGATTCCAGATATGAGACACTCCGGATAGGAGAGATTCTCTCTCTCTATCTATCTATCTATCTATCTATCTATATATATATATATATATATATATATATATATATATAGATAGATAGATAGATAGATAGATAGATAGATAGTAACGTGTGAAGAGTCTTGGGAGGTGGTACAACTTCTCTGTGCAAAGAAATGACCAATGTTGTCTTCCCGGAAAATTTAAAGTTTGGTGCATGAATTTTTGGTTGATACCGAGACTTACGTGGCCACTAACTAGATATGAGTTGGCACAGTCTCGAATTGAGATAATTGAGAGGAAAATCAGTAAATGCGTGGCTTGGTGTTGAAAGGATTCTGTCGCCTGTATGGCATCTTGTGGGTTGGGGCCTACAGTTACCTGTTACTTCTTTGGTGGAGGAGTAAGAGTTGGGGAAAATGAGATTCATGGTGCTCAGTGAAAGTCTTGTGTCTACACGGTGATGAAGGAACTTCACCAGTTTTGGTTTCGAGTTTTTGAACTGTTCCTAATCAATGAGTATATGTCTTATCATAAGTATAGGCTACTAAATGTAACTCATTACGCCTTCCAGTATACTTTTCATAATATATATATATATATATATATATATATATATAATAAATTTCTCAGAGCAATTTTGCGGATAAGACACATTTGCAGAAGAAAAACATCTTAGTTTTTGTCGACACGTTTCGTTTCTGACTTCATCAAGGCAAAATTGAAGCGAAATGTTTTTTGTCTTCATATATATATATATATATATATATACGACAGACAAGGTGGTTTTATTTAGTTTTTTTTTTATGCAATTTCTCATGCGATCTATTTTTTTTTTCTTTTCAGAGGATAAATTATATAAAATCTGTCCGAATGTTCTTTTTATCCGAGCGCTTTCGGCTATATATTTAGCCATTTTCAAGGATTAAATATTCTAACTGTTAAATAAGAAATAGTTTGTTGCATATATGTTTTATAACATGTTTTCATATATCAAAACACGGTGAAGATATTGTGTCCATGTTTATAGTTGATATTATTGAATATTGGTTTTTTGTTCTTATTAATAAGGCTTCGATTATTTTTCGCCTTTTTATGCCTGTAGATGATGCTATTATATTTATGTTGTCAACAAGTATGTTACGAATAGTGTCCGGTAGGTCGCCATGAATATTTAAATGAGATCTCATTGAGCTATGGTCAGAAAGGTGTATGAAATGTGCATGATAGAAGGATTGCTTCCTAAATACATAAATAATACATATATATGGGTGCGTGTGTGTGTGTGTGTCCGGATGTAATGAGAATGAAAATAATAAACATAATATAAATCCTAACGTCCATAGCATTAATTCAAAAGAGGGCTCAATACCAAGAGTAGAGCAATAATTGATTATTATATTCTTACATACGGACAAAAACAACATGCTCACTACAAAGGATAAACATATATGGTGTTGCAGACCCGGCAGCGTGCAGTGCTGGTTTATTACTAAGTGGCCTTGTGCCAGACACCACACTAAACTACCGAGTCTACAAGCAATGTAAAAAAAATAAATATGAGCGTGAATGAACAGTGAGAGGAAAGGGGTCAATCCACAAGTGCATAAAATAAAATATATTAAGATAGCCGACACAGAATGATAGGAAAAGGACTGATTCGATTCATCCTTCTCCTGGTTTGAATGACGAGTCGGGCCTTTTATTTGGTATATGCATCATCTCGTGAAGGATTTTTGAATGACGAGCCAAAAGGGACGCAAATTAATTATTTGGTGTTTTTATTGGTTACCTGTTGCAAGATGGCCGCCTTTTCTGATAAAACACTATGAATACAGTGTTGGGTTCGGACTTCTGATTGGTCAACCTTCTAACGTTGGTCGACTATAAAGGGAAATAACTCATTCTGAATGACGAGCTCACTAGTTAATTATTTGCCCATATACCCCAAAAACCGTAACAAAACCCCACCCCCTTATTTTGGGTATATAATGGAATCTTCGTTCAAAATATTAGTAAAATTAATAAATACTTTAATTCCAAAAATTATTTTTGTTTTTTTTTTGTTTTTTTTTTTTTTTTGTTTTTTTTTTTTTTTATGTAACAAATAATTTAATATGTCAGAAATTTTATTTCTTTATTTTTTTTATTTTCTAAGGAAAATTAATATCCACAAAATTAGTCATATCACTTTATCCACAGTTAAATACTTCGTCCTTGAGTATTGAATCAAGGGTTTAATAAAACATGAATAATAATATTATAAGTTTAGATTTGCGATCACAACAAAAAGTGGAAAAATTGTTATTTTATCCATAAATGGGACCCATTAAAAACAGTTACTATCACTCCGGGTCAGAGGATCCAGAAAAATTTTTATTTTATTATTTTATCCATAGTTAAAACAGTTACAAATATCATAAGTCCGGGATCAAAAAAACCATTTAAAAAACCACTCCGGGTCAGAGTGATCCAAAAATTTTATTATTTTATCCATAGCTGGGACCCATTAAAACAGTTACTATCACTCCGGGTCAGAGTGATCCAGAGAATCATTTAGAATTTTATCTAAAACCCAGGACCATTTACCTTTATATCCCGAAAACTAAGGACTTACATTCATACCAAAACCCAACTGACGTTTCTTAGGACCAGTAAATCATTTTAGAAGAGGATGCAGTTTAACCTAATGGATAATTCATGGCAGTTTTGACGTCTTGCCCAGGACCTAATGCAGTTTTACGTCTTGCCCAGGACCTTAATGGATGCAGTTTTACGTCCTGCCCAGGACCTTAAGGGCCTGTTTTTACGTCTTGCCCAGGACCAAATAAAGACCTTATTGGTCAGTACCAAATATGGCAGAAGTGAAAGTCTGTAATTTGATTTTGGTAATTGGTTTTGTAAATAAATCTGCCATATTTTTTCCCGATTGAACATATTCAATTTGTACTGTTTTCTTTTGTACTTGGTCCCTAACGAATTGATATTTTATATCAATATGCTTTGATCTTTGATGTATTATTGGATTTCTAGCCAAAGCAATACTGGCCTGATTATCGCAGTAAATAATTATTGGCTCAGTTATTACCAGTGTTTTAATTGGTTTCTATTAGTAATTTAAGAAAAATAGCCTCTTGTGTTGCTTTTAATAATGCAATATATTCAGCTTCACAAGTAGAAAGTGAAATCATCCCCTGTTTCTTCGATTTCCAGCTGATCATTGGGTTACCATCAGCTAGCTTAAAGCAATAGCCTGTTATACTTTTTACGATCTGGTGAGTTGGCCCAATCAGCATCACAAAATCCTTCCAATTTCAATGGTTTATCTGCTTGTCGAAATACTAGGCACCGACTCTTAGTCCCTTTTAGATAACGTAACACTTGTTTAGCTCTTGTTAAATGCACAGTTCCCGGTTTATTTAAATTTTGGGATAATTTAGTAACCGTATAGCAGATATCTGGCCTGGTTGCCGTCATCAAGTAAATAAGACTTCCAACCAATGTTCTGTATTCATTTTCACACGCCGCTATACCATCTTCTTTATTCATAATTGTGTTTAAATCCATTTCACATGGAGTAGCTCTCGTTTTTGCAATTTTGCATGTTAAATTTAGATAAGAGTCTTTTCAATGTATCTAGATTGATTCATTGTAATAGTGTTACCTTTAAATTCGAACTGTATACCAAGAAACCATGATAGTCGACCCAAATCGGTCATTTTAAACCTTATTTCTAGGGAAGTTTTGATTTTTAATAGAGCGGTCTCACACTTTGATGCAATTAACATATCGTCGACCCAAATAACCAGAATTACTAATATTTCATTATTAAATGTTCTTGTGTACAGACATGGGTCAACTTGAGAGGATTGAAATTATTGTTCTATTAAATAACAATGGATTAAATTATTCCATGTTTTTCCGCTCTGTTTCAGTCCATATAGTGACTTTTTAAGTTTCCATACATAATTATCGCCTTCTTTAAAACCTTCTGGCGGTTCTATATATATCTCATAATCGATGGCAGCATTCAAATAAGCTGCTTTAACATCCATATGGTGTATATCCATACCATAATGTGCGGCCATTTGCATCAAAATTCTAATTGTTGTCATGTTTGTTGTTGGACTGAATGTTTCTACGTAATCTTCCCCATATATCTGCGAAAAACCTTTAGCTACAAAACGAGCCTTGTATACTGGCGATCCATCCTCAGTTCGCTTTACAGTATAAACCCAACGGCTGCCAATAATATTTTTATCATCCGGGGCCTTTTTAATTCAAACGTGTCGTTTAATACTAAATCTTGAATTTCTTTTCGCATGGCAAACTTGTATCCACCGTCTAGCATTGATAGAATGTATGGCTTCTTGGTAATTCTTTGGGATACATTGTCCCGAATAACAAAGAGTCAATGTCACAGGTATTACATTGGTCCATTCCAAAATAATCTGGCTTTCTTCTATCCAAAATGTTGTCGGGTAACGCGGAATTTTGTACCCCATCATCAGTTGTATTTTCCTTTAACTCAAGTTTTGCATCCGATTTTTCCTCGTCTACAACATCTGGTGTAATACCTTCCTCTGATTGTGGATTATGGACGGGTTTTTCCACTTATAGGCCCATAATTGGGCCATACTAATTCGGGTTGGACCAGTTCGTCGCATTAATTAACATTCGTTTCTTTTGTTCCACCCCCGTCGCTCAAAGGAATCTGTAAATCTGACGCATCTAATCTTCCTTATTGTTTTAGTTTGTGGAAAATAAATCATATAGGCTGGACTTGTCTTGTCATACCCAATAAATATGTCCCTTTCACTTTTTGGATCTAGTTTCGCCCTGTGGTCAACATATGAATAGCAAATTGTACCAAAAATATGCATATCACTCACATTGGGCTTAAAGTTTGTATAAGCTTCGTAAGGAGTTTTTTTAATGTTACTATTATAGCAGCGGTTTCTTATATATACCGCCGTATTTAATGCATAAACCCACAGATTTTTGGGTAAGTTAGATTCTATTAACAAACATCTAGCCATTTCAAACAGTGTCCTCCAACTGCGTTCAGCAACTCCGTTTTGTGTGGTGAATAAGAACAAGTTTTCTCATGTTTAATGCCTTCATTTATCAGGAGGTTTTTGTAAGCATCAAAGTAAATTCGCCACCATTATCTGTCCGAATTATTTTTACCTTTCCATACGGGGAGATATCGGATAAATAGATTTTTGTAGCTTGCAGATTATCAGACTTATTTTTCAGAAAATATATCATAATAAGTCCTGAATATTCGTCAACAAAGTTTAATACATATGAATAGGTGTCAATACCCTTTGGGGTACCCGCTAAATCGCAATAAACTCTGAACAAAATATCTGTTGCTTTTGGGATCCGACCCCTCTCTCTATATTTCGTCATTTTACCTTTAATACACGTATCACAATATTGCAAGCCCTTTGGAAATGTAATTTTCATTCCAGTGACGTGTTCTTGTAATTTTTAACATCCGAATCATTACAGTGGCCAATATTTTATGCCAAGTTCTTAAGTCATGCGTGGCTGTCCTCACAGACTTAATACTTTTCAAATAATACAAACGTCCATTTTGCTGTATATTAAATTCAGTTCCGTCTGGATATGTTAACTTTGAATTGTCGCGATGAAAATTGATTTTAACGCCAGTTTCAACAGCAGACTGAACTGAGAAAATATTTTTTTAAATTTTGGAATATATAAAGCCCTTTAATAAACATTTACAAACATCTCCCTTAGTATTGCGTAGATAAATACAGGCATCGCCTCTTTTCAAAACCAAATTATTAGCTCTGGTCCCATCAGCTAACTCGATAAAATGCGAGTCGGGCTGAAAATTGGGGTAAAAATTAATAAATTTTGTTTTATCTGTAATTACATGATTTGTCGCTCCCGTATCGATCAAGTAAGAATCACAACTGCTGGCCACAGTACCCAATCCAAACGAAAAGGCATATGTACATCCCTTCGAAGAAGTTTTTACATTTTACAAAAGTTATTCCGGGTATAAAATTGACATTTCGCACGAGTATGGCCGACCTTACCACAACGAAAACAAACGATATCCTTTTTTCTATTATTACTGTTCCTTTTGTAATTCCTGTAATAATTGCCTTTAAAGCCCTGTTCCTAATCCCATAGTTCCTAGTCTGATTGCTTTGAGGAACTGGTTTTCTGAATTTTTAAATGACGTTCTCAATTGCATTACGTTATTGCCTTGATTTTGGGGGGGAACACATTTTTTCAGTTTCTTCATAGCTACGTAACGCCATTTTAAATTCAGTGAAAGTTAGTTGTTTATCTTTTTGAGTTATAACTGTCGTAAATGGTTTGAATGACGGTGGCAAACCCTTCAAGACCATGGCTATTAGCAGCCCATCCGAGATAGTTTCACCTGCAATTTTTAAAGCATTCGTAACATTCTCCGCTCGAATAATGTAATCTACTATAAATTCATTTTCTCGTCTTTTTAATGCGGTTAATTCAGTATATAAAGAAATAATTTTAGGCTTACCTTTTGACAAATAGTGTTCACGCAAAATTTGTAGAGCTCTTCGGCCATTGTCCTTGGCCTCTCTCATTATTAAAGACAAACTCCGGTCATCCAGGAATTGAATTAACTCAGCGAAAACGGTCGCATTTCTTTCCATGAAATCATCCCCCCCTCCTGGTCGAGTTTGCAAAGGATGATGTCATGGAGTTTTTGTATTCTGAGGTAGCCCAAAAACTTCGTCTCCCATAATTCATATCTCGATTCATTTCCGTCAAAATATAATCGTGATCTGGGCTCATAACCTATGTTAGACATTTTCATGACGGTCGTCCTCGAGTATTGAATCCAGAGGTTGGCAGTGAATATTTCGGAGACAGTAGGAAAGCGTAGTGAAGGTTCGCAGTGGATATCACAGCAGAGTGTAGTTCATCCTTCTCCTGGTCGCCTTTTGTCCTTCCGGTAGGAGGAAACAAGATGGCCGCCTTTATACACGATGAATACAGTGTTGGGCGGCTTCTGATTGGTCAACCTTCTATTGGTCGACTATAAAGGAAATAAGTCATTCTGACTCGCTCACTAGTTATATATATCCCCTATATTCTTTTGATTTATTTTGACGAATTTTGATATATTGTTGTGTGTAATTTTTTTTTTTGATTTGTTTTTTTTTGAACGTTTTTTGATTTGTTTTTTGTTTAACAGTTTTGTTTGTTTTCTTTTTTTGTTCTTTTATTTTGAGTTTTTTTTTTTTTTCTTGATTTTCCTTGTTTTTTTATTTTTTTTTTTTGATTTGAAAAGAACTGTTTTTTTTTTGTCCTCGTTTTTTATTTTTTATTTGTTTTGGCGGAGGGGACCCAGGAAAAAGAGCCTTTGGCCAAAACTTCTACGGCACCATTTGTTCCGTTTGGGGCCCCATCATGAAAGGACAAGGGTCCTGAATATTATGAAATTTCAGGAAACAGCAATTGAAAGACTTTATCAAAAAATGAGCTACTATGAAGTTCCAGTCAGTTATGGAGACTGTCCAGCAAATGAGAACAATTTCATTTTAACGGTTGACATTAAGACCAAAAACCATTCCCTGCTGACCTGGATGTGAATAGGGAACCCATGGAGGAGGCCCTAAAAACACTGAAAATTGGGGCAAAGGTCCTGGCTCGAAGGTCAAATGCGTGCTGGGACATCTTGTTACCAACGGAGAAGCAGCAAAGGCATTGGCCGGCTGCACCCTCACAACAAAACTCTAAAACTCCAGACAGAGTATATGGGCACAAGGAAGACAAGGATCTTGTCCATGATGTGCCCATGTACATCACGGAAGATCAGGATGGAGGCTTTTTTCACAAATTATGGACCTGTGGAGGGGGTGTCGGCAATCAGAAGCAAGGCGGGGATTGCCACTGGTGACATGGAGGTCATGGTGACACTGAACCGCCAAAGCTTCAAGGACATCCCCAACACAATTCTCTGCAGGTAGAGGAGGAGAAGAATTTTGGTCGTTATGGAGGGACGCCGGCCCTGTTGTTGGTCATGTGGAGTGGCAGGACATCTGGCTAAGTTGTGCCCAACCAAGAAGCCGGCCTCCAAAAAAAATCAGGCACCAGTACCAGCCCCAGTGGTGCCCGCTGAGGAGGGGGAAAAAGACAGGTGGCACGGAATGGACGGAGGTGGTGAGGAAAAAGCCAAAAAGCAACCGCACCTCCCAAACAACAACAGCAGCAAACAGCAACAAAAGCAGCAAACAGCAGCAGCAGCAGAAGCAGCAACAGCAGAAGCAACAGCAGCAACAGCAGCAGAAGCAGCAGAAGAAGCAGCAACAGCAGCAGCAGACAAGAAGCAAAAGGCAGCCTCAGCAAACAGCAACAACAACAAAGCAGGTGGCGGAAAAAGCCCCAAAAGAAGTCCCCAACAAGAGCCAAAAGAGCAACAAAGAAAGGAGCAGCAGCAACAAAGCAGACGCAACCAGAACAGCAACAACAAAATGAGAGAAAGCAAAGCAGAGATGGAGGTCCCAACAAGAAATCCACCTTCTCCTAGTGCCTCCAACAAGAAGGAGGAAGAGACACTAAAACAAGGCAGTAAGGAGGAGGAAAGCTCTGAAACGAGTAGTCAGGGGGGTCCCAATCCCAACCAGCATCCCAGGACCAGGTGGAACCACAAAAACCAGAGTCGTTCCTCTTCCCCTTCTCAGGGTTTCATCACCCTCCCCTTCAACCTCCTCCCCTTAGCTTCTGTAGCTACCCCCCCTGGTATTTCCACCCCTCTGCCCACACCTTCACCCTCCTCCCTCCCACCCAGATAAGAGAAAAAAAAAAAAAAAAAAGTGTTTCCTGGTCCAGACCTAATTTGTAGGGTGGACAGGAAGGAGTATGGAAAAAACCCTGTCATCACACAGAAGAGCGCGACTAGGTCCGCTCTTTAAATGTACAATGGTGGATGGGAAAACTACTGAAGATCCCCGAAATTTCCCCAAGGCCCCAGGTGTCACCACTTGTGTCAGGGACACGGGGGGCTACCTGAAGGTTTGGTATTTCTTGGAAGAGTGCAGAGAGGCATTTCCAAACATTAAAATCCTGGAGACAGGCACACCAGATCTTAAAAAATTATCGCACTTTTGTGCAGGGAGGGTCCCCGTTATTCTCCACCCCTCTGTATATAGGGCTGCGAAATTAACTTTTCCCCATGGACGTCGGCGGAATTGTCCCAGATGGTCGAATGACGACCGAGTTAGGCACTGGTAGCCTGGGACATTCTGTCGGGGTCCTTTCACCCGCAGATTTCCGTCCCGTATGTGAATAGGTTTTTTCGCTTATTCTTCTTTTTTTTTTGCAGGCTTAAAAAATGGAAACCAAGATAGCGACTCTGAATGTGAGGGGCTTAAGGGATCGGGGTAAGGCTGCCCGCCTGCTCCGGGACCTTCTGTCCCTGGATGTGGATGTCGCCGCGATCGAAGAGACCCACTTTGTTTGCAGTGCCGATGCGTGTGTGCTGGAGGATGACTTTGTTGTCTATTCAGCATATGGGGACCGGTTTGCCAGAGGAGTTTCTTTGCTTGTCAGACGGACTCTTGATGCGAAGGTGGACCTTGTGCATACCGATGCCGAGGGCCGGTTGATCGTGGCCGATATTGCCGTGAAAAGTGGTTCGTTCCGAGTCGTTGCGGTTTATGCGCCCAATGACCAGGAGGAGCGGGTCTCGTTTTTTCGGCGGTTGGGGCCGTTCCTGGTTGATTCAACGCGCCTAGTTTTAATGGGGGACTGGAATGCCATTCTGGACCCCGACTTAGACAGGGGCGGGGTGCTAGTGGGAGAAGGGACGATCGTAGCCTGGTTGATCTGATCGACGATTATGGTCTCGTCGATAGATACCGGGTCGATCATCCCGGGGAACATGTGGACGTGGGCTCTTAGTTGGCCTTCTGAAAAGGTGGTTAGCTACCTTGACAGAATGTTAGTTAGAAGAGCCGACATAGATCTGTTAGATTGCCCTACGTTCCACTGGGTAGGCTACACGGACCACAAACTCGTTTGTGCCCGTGTAGCGTTAGATCATAGGCCTAGAATGGCTGGCTACTGGAAGTTCAATCTGTCTTTACTGGACAGGCAGGACTTCCGGGAGCAGCTAACTAGATTAGTGCAGCGGGAATTAGTGGGGCGGTTATCGGGAATAAGTGGTGGGAACGCCTTAAGTCTAGGATTAGGTCTTTCACCACTGATTTCAGCAAACGGCTCGCTCTAGATAGAGCTGAAAAGGTGAAGACACTTAAAGCTAGTTACACCCGGGCGGTGGCTGGGGGATCCCCTAGAGATAGCCTTAGCTAGGGCGGCCCTGGATCGTTTGAATAGCGAGCGGTACATGGGCCAGGTAATTAGACATAAGTTAAGTAAGATGTCTTCCGAAGCTGTGAACTTGGGCGCAGATCTGCGCAGGGGAAGAGGTCCGTCGAGGTGGCGATCGTTTCATTCGTGAAGTCAAATCCCCGGAGGGGCACACTCTTCGGGCCACTGACGACATGTGCGAGGCGTTTCGGCGCCATTTCGGGAACCGGTTTACCAAGGAGCCTGGTCTCCGTGAGGAGGAGTTTCGCAGCTATTTGGCTGACTTTCCTCGGCTTTCGCCGACTGAAGCGGCTAGCTGCGAGGGAGAGATTACGGAGGGCGAAGTCTACGTGGTTTTGAAGAAGGTCGGCAGAGGCAAGTCGCCCGGTCTGGATGGTTTGCCCTATGAATTGTACTTGAGGCTGTCGCACATCTTTGTTCCGATTTTGACAGCAGTGTTCAACAACTGGTTTCGGTCGGGGTCCATCCCCAATCGGATTACCAGGGGCGTGATCACTCTGTTGAAAAAGGGCAAAGGTGGTGGGGAACCTAGATGATTACAGGCCCATAACTCTGCTAAACACAGAGTTAAAGATTATGGCCAAGATCCTGCAGGAGCGTTTGCAGTCAGTTGCCGAGTCTCTGTTGGGACCTGAGCAGACTTGTTCTGTGAGGGGCCGAACAATTCAGAGCAACCTGCATCTGATCCGCACGATCATAGAGGGTGTAAAAGACGACGAAGAAGCCGCGCTGATCAATTTGGATCAGTCCAAGGCATTTGATAGGGTTGACCATCGCTACCTTGCTACTGTCCTGCAGGCCGCTGGATTCGAAGCCAACTTCTGCCGCTGGATTAGCCTCCTGTATCGCTCCCCCAGTGCTGTGGTACAGGTGAACGGAAGGTTGTCGGACGCGTTCGTGCTGTCTAGGTCGGTTCGTCAGGGTTGTCCGCTGTCGCCTCTCCTTTATGCTTTGGCGTTGGAGCCTCTCCTTCGCCGGCTGAAGGACGAGACCGGCAGTCCGGCCCTACGTGGAATTGCCGTGCCTGGAGGGTCTCGAGCCAGGGTTTCCGCGTACGCCGATGACGTATCTGCTTTCGTGTCGTCCCGCAGCGACATTGAGGCGGTACAGAAGGCGCTTGATCGGTACGAGAAGGTGACAGGGGCCAAGATAAACCGCGACAAGTCGTCCGGCTTGCGGTTAGGTGCCTGGAAGGGGTCGATCTTCCGGGCCGCTTCGGTTGGACGGACGGTCCTGTCCGCATTCTTGGAGTGTGGTTTGGGCCCGACCTCCAGCTGGAGAAGAATTGGTCTGAAGTACGTGCAAAGGTCGATTATGCCGGTCAGACTTTGGAATCGACGGCGGTTGTCCGTGAAGGGCAGGGCGGAGGTGTGTGTTACATACATTTTCCCCTGATTCTTTATCGGTTGTCCGTACTTCCTCTCTGTAAAGACCGCAGGAAGGTGCTCGAGCGATCGCTATCCTCCATTTTATGGAGGGGACGCGTGAACAGGGTCGACAGACGAGTCTGCACCAAACGTCCGTGTCATGGGGGGCTGGGAATGCCGCACCTTATGAGTCACATCCGTGCCTCTAGGTTGGCTTTCCTACGCCGCGCATTGACTAGGGAGATCCGATTCTGGAGGGGATTGTTAGGGACGCCTTCCCTAGCCTTACTATCAGTCCCCCCATCTCGAGGGCCGAGCGCCGTTGTAGGCTCCGGGAAGAGTCGGATTTCATCCACGAGTGTCGGTTGGCCTTGAGGGCCATTCCCCGGTCCAGTGACCTTTCACGGCCTAGGAAGGTCTTCTATCGTGGTTTAGTGGAGGGTCGCGCGAAGGATAAACTACGTGATACGCTCGGCTTGTCGGAGGAGGAGTATCGCTCCTATTGGTCTTGGGCGCCAGCGGCGGATTACCTCAGTAACCCTGAGTTTTCGCTTACCTGGCGATTGGCTCGGAATCGGCTGCCTCTCAATGACAAGGCTTTCATATGGGGTTTGGCGGATTTGCCAGACTGTGAACGGTGTGGTCTTGGTTTAGAAGAAACGGCTGCGCACGCCTTCTACCATTGCCCCCGGTCCGCCCCCCTTATGGGACCATGTCGGCGAGCTGACGGCTCGTCTCGCTCCCGAACAGCTAGTGTCCATGGATCGCGCATACGCGTGTGACAATGTGTCGCCCCCCTGTATTCCGGGGAGAAACGAATGGTGTTTCTGATGCTGATGGCCACGGCTCGAATGGTGATTTGGACGACGCGAATGGAGGAAGTCTTGCGGGGCAACCGTCTTTCTTATCAGCATCTAATCCAATTCTTTGAGCATCAGCTCAAGATGAAGATTAGATCTGATAGAAAACGATTGCATTCGACAGTCTTCAGCGAAAGGTGGGTAAAAGTAGCAAGCCTGGTTCGTGTGACCGGGGCTAGCCTTGATTTTCTTTTTTAAGTCAACCTATAGCACATCGGGGTGGCTTCCTGCGGAACCCTCCCTTGGTTAGGTTAGACAAGCTTCAGTGTACCTAGTTAATGTGAGTAAGTGTCGTTCCTGGCCTGTATCCCGGCTGCTCTTTGGTTATGGTCCAAGTCGAGATTCCCAACCTCCCCAGTTTGTTTTGGTCCCCTTTTTTCATCTTGATTGGGTCAGCTTTTTACATTTTCCCATTCCGGCATAATATTTTATCCTTTTTTCCCACTCCCTTAGCGAGAGTGCTTCTTGATTTTGTCCTCTGGGCAGAATACAGCGGCCTCTCTGTTTTGAGGGTTGGACGGTCCCTAACAACATATATGTTATGTTTATTTTGTATTTTGTGTTTATTTTAGTTATTTTCGGGGTTCATCTCCTCCCCTCTCATTGTATCATTATTAGATTTTTATGTATAGAATTTTTTCATCATCAAATTTTTTATGGTTTGGGGCGCGTTTTGGTAGGTCCCCTTGTGAGAATCTGGTATTATGGTGCATGAAGGATTGAGTGGTGATGGACAAGTTCTTGTGGTGAATGAGTTAATTGTAACGTATGAATGGGTCGTGAATCAGATTAGCTAGGTATAAGATAGTTAGTGAAGACCAGCCTCTACCCCCTCCCTTTCGGCCTTGTGCCACAATTTGTATTTTTTACAAATAAAATATCCTAGTTATATATAATATACCCCCCTCCCAGGTCTTTTATTTACCTGAGGTTGTTTTTTTTTGCGGGTTTAATATTTTTTTTTATTTTTTTGTTTTTTAAAAACTTTTTTTTGGACGTTTTCTTTTTTCATTTTTTGGACGTTTTTTTTTTTTGCCAAGTTCAAAAAAAAGTTTTTGAGATTTTTTGTTTTTGATTTGATTTTTTTGTTTTTACTTTCCCTTTGTTTTTTGTTTTTTTTTTTGTTTTTGTTTGTTTGAATTTTTACCCTTTCCATTCTATGGCGGAAAAAAACCCAAAAAAAAGGAAGCCTTTTGGCCACAACCGTCGTACGGCACCATCCATTTGGGGGGCCCATGAGAAACAACAACCACCGGGTCCCTGAAAATTACGGCCTGAAGAAAAACAACCCGAAAAGAAAAGATGCTGAGACTATCATCAAAAAAATTGAGCTCCTTCCCGGTTCCTTCAGTTAACGATGGAGACTGTTGATGCAACCAGAACAAACAATTTCCCTCTGACGGTCGATATTAAAACCAAAAAGTTCACTGGGGTGAATAGGGAACCCATGGAGGAGGCCTCAAAACTTTGAAAATTGGGGCAAAGGTCCTGGCTCGAAGGTCAAATGCGTGCTGGGACATCTTCCTAGCCACGGAGGAAGCAGCAAAGGCATTGGCTGGCTGCACCCTCAACACAAAAAACCTAAAACTCCAGACAGAGTATATGGGCACAAGGAAGACAAAATTCTTGTCCATGGGGTGCCCATGTACATCACGGAAGATCACAGGATGGGGCATTTTTTGCAAAATTATGGAAA
This sequence comes from Acanthosepion pharaonis, assembly GCA_903632075.3. Classification (NCBI taxonomy): domain Eukaryota; kingdom Metazoa; phylum Mollusca; class Cephalopoda; order Sepiida; family Sepiidae; genus Acanthosepion; species Acanthosepion pharaonis. The sequence continues at coordinate 15,885 of CAHIKZ030000558.1, read as the reverse complement.
AGTGGAGGGGGTGTCAGGCAATCTCAGAAGCAAGGCGGGGATTGCCACTGGTGACATGGAGGTCATGGTGACACTGAACCGCCAAAACTTCAAGGACATCCCCAACACAATTCTGTCATGCCGGAACAGAAGGATGTTGGTCGTGGTGGAGGGACGCCGGCCCTGTTGTTGGGTCATGTGGAGAGGCAGGACATCTGGCCAAGGAGTGCCCAACCAAAAAGCCGGCCTCCAAAAAATCAGGGACAACAGCAGTTCAAGCAAAAGCACCTGAGGAGGATGAAAAGCAGTAACACAGAATGGACGGAGGTGGGACCCTCCCAAAAAGACTAAAGGAGCAACTTCACCTCCCAAACAGCAATGCACCAGCAACCTCCCAGCAACAGATGAGCAGCAGCAGCAACAGCAGCAGCAACAAACAAAAGAAGCAAGCAGCAAAAGCAGCAGAAGCAGCAGCAGCAGCAGAAAGCAGCAACAGAAGCAGCAACAGCAACAAAAGCAGCAGAAGCAACAACAACAAACAAACAACTGCAGGCAGAAAACAACCCCAAAAGCCAGGAAATCCCAAAAAACAGGCCAACAAAAAGGCCAGAAACAAGAAGAAGAGGGAGAAGCAGCAGACAAAAAAGCCAAAAACCAGAACAAAAAGAAGAACAAAAGCAGGAGCAGCAGGAGATGGAGGTGGAAGAAATGCCTCCTCCTAGTGCCTCCAACAAAGAGGAGGAAGAGGACTAAAACAAGAAAGTAACAGGAGGCAAAGTGGGCAAGTATCGGGGTCCCAATCCCAGCCAGCATCCCAGGACCAGGTGGAACCCCCAACCTGAGGAGTCGTTCCTCTTCCCCCTCTCACCCAACCCCCAGGAGTCACCTTCCCTTCAACCTCCTCCCCCCTTCTGTAGCTCCCCTCCAACTTCCACCCCCTGCCCACACCTTCACCCTCCTCCCCCTCCCCCAGATAAGAGAAAAAAAAAAAAAGAAAATTTTTCCTGGTCCAGACCTAATTTGTAGGGTGGACAGGAAGGAGTTGGAAAAAGGCCCTGTCCACACAGAAGAGCGCGACTAGGTCCGCTCTTCAAATGTACAACTGTGGACGGGAAAACCACTGAAGACCCCCGAAATTTCCCAAAGGCCCCGGGGGTGTCACCTGTGTCAGGGACACAGGGGGAACCTAAAAGTTTGGTACTATTTGAAAGAGGCCAGAGAGGCATTTCCAAACATTAAAATGGTGGAGACAGGCACACCAGATCTGAAAAAAATTATCGCACTTTTGTGCAGGGAGGGTCCCCGTTATTCTCCACCCCTCTGTATATAGGGCTTGCGAAATTAACTTTCCCCATGGACGTCGGCGGAATTGTCCCAGATGGTCGAATGACGACCGAGTTAGGCACTGGTAGCCTGGGACAATCTGTCGGGGTCCTTTCACCCGCAGATTTCCGTCCCGTATGTGAATAGGTTTTTTGCGCTTATTCTTTTTTTTTTTTTGCAGGCTTAAAAAATGGAAACCAAGTTAGCGACTCTGAATGTGAGGGGCTTAAGGGATCGGGGTAAGGCTGCCCGCCTGCTCCGGGACCTTCTGTCCCTGGATGTGGATGTCGCCGCGATCGAAGAGACCCACTTTGTTTGCAGTGCCGATGCGTGTGTGCTGGAGGATGACTTTGTTGTCTATTCAGCATATGGGGACCGGTTTGCCAGAGGAGTTTCTTTGCTTGTCAGACGGACTCTTGATGCGAAGGTGGACCTTGTGCATACCGATGCCGAGGGCCGGTTGATCGTGGCCGATATTGCCGTGAAAAGTGGTTCGTTCCGAGTCGTTGCGGTTTATGCGCCCAATGACCAGGAGGAGCGGGTCTCGTTTTTTCGGCGGTTGGGGCCGTTCCTGGTTGATTCAACGCGCCTAGTTTTAATGGGGGACTGGAATGCCATTCTGGACCCCGACTTAGACAGGGGGCGGGGTGCTAGGGAGAAGGGACGATCGTAGCCTGGTTGATCTGATCGACGATTATGGTCTCGTCGATAGATACCGGGTCGATCATCCCGGGGGGAACATGTGGACGTGGGCTCTTAGTTGGCCTTCTGACAAGGTGGTTAGCTACCTTGACAGAATGTTAGTTAGAAGAGCCGACATAGATCTGCTAGATTGCCCTACGTTCCACTGGGTAGGCTACACGGACCACAAACTCGTTTGTGCCCGTGTAGCGTTAGATCATAGGCCTAGAATGGCTGGCTACTGGAAGTTCAATCTGTCTTTACTGGACAGGCAGGACTTCCGGGAGCAGCTAACTAGATTAGTGCAGCGGGAATTAGTGGGGGCGGTTATCGGGAATAAGTGGTGGGAACGCCTTAAGTCTAGGATTAGGTCTTTCACCACTGATTTCAGCAAACGGCTCGCTCTAGATAGAGCTGAAAAGGTGAAGACACTTAAAGCTAGTTACACCCGGGCGGTGGCTGGGGGATCCCCTAGAGATAGCCTCAGCTAGGGCGGCCCTGGATCGTTTGAATAGCGAGCGGTACATGGGCCAGGTAATTAGACATAAGTTAAGTAAGATGTCTTCCGAAGCTGTGAACTTGGGCGCAGATCTGCGCAGGGAAGAGGTCCGTCGAGGTGGCGATCGTTTCATTCGTGAAGTCAAATCCCCGGAGGGGCACACTCTTCGGGCCACTGACGACATGTGCGAGGCGTTTCGGCGCCATTTCGGGAACCGGTTTACCAAGGAGCCTGGTCTCCGTGAGGAGGAGTTTCGCAGCTATTTGGCTGACTTTCCTCGGCTTTCGCCGACTGAAGCGGCTAGCTGCGAGGGAGAGATTACGGAGGGCGAAGTCTACGTGGTTTTGAAGAAGGTCGGCAGAGGCAAGTCGCCCGGTCTGGATGGTTTGCCCTATGAATTGTACTTGAGGCTGTCGCACATCTTTGTTCCGATTTTGACAGCAGTGTTCAACAACTGGTTTCGGTCGGGGTCCATCCCCAATCGGATTACCAGGGGCGTGATCACTCTGTTGAAAAAGGGCAAAGGTGGTGGGGGGAACCTAGATGATTACAGGCCCATAACTCTGCTAAACACAGAGTTAAAGATTATGGCCAAGATCCTGCAGGAGCGTTTGCAGTCAGTTGCCGAGTCTCTGTTGGGACCTGAGCAGACTTGTTCTGTGAGGGGCCGAACAATTCAGAGCAACCTGCATCTGATCCGCACGATCATAGAGGGTGTAAAAGACGACGAAGAAGCCGCGCTGATCAATTTGGATCAGTCCAAGGCATTTGATAGGGTTGACCATCGCTACCTTGCTACTGTCCTGCAGGCCGCTGGATTCGAAGCCAACTTCTGCCGCTGGATTAGCCTCCTGTATCGCTCCCCCAGTGCTGTGGTACAGGTGAACGGAAGGTTGTCGGACGCGTTCGTGCTGTCTAGGTCGGTTCGTCAGGGTTGTCCGCTGTCGCCTCTCCTTTATGCTTTGGCGTTGGAGCCTCTCCTTCGCCGGCTGAAGGACGAGACCGGCAGTCCGGCCCTACGTGGAATTGCCGTGCCTGGAGGGTCTCGAGCCAGGGTTTCCGCGTACGCCGATGACGTATCTGCTTTCGTGTCGTCCCGCAGCGACATTGAGGCGGTACAGAAGGCGCTTGATCGGTACGAGAAGGTGACAGGGGCCAAGATAAACCGCGACAAGTCGTCCGGCTTGCGGTTAGGTGCCTGGAAGGGGTCGATCTTCCGGGCCGCTTCGGTTGGACGGACGGTCCTGTCCGCATTCTTGGAGTGTGGTTTGGGCCCGACCTCCAGCTGGAGAAGAATTGGTCTGAAGTACGTGCAAAGGTCGATTCTGCCGGTCAGACTTGGAATCGACGGCGGTTGTCCGTGAAGGGCAGGGCGGAGGTGTGTGTTACATACATTTTCCCCTGATTCTTTATCGGTTGTCCGTACTTCCTCTCTGTAAAGACCGCAGGAAGGTGCTCGAGCGATCGCTATCCTCCATTTTATGGAGGGGACGCGTGAACAGGGTCGACAGACGAGTCTGCACCAAACGTCCGTGTCATGGGGGGCTGGGAATGCCGCACCTTATGAGTCACATCCGTGCCTCTAGGTTGGCTTTCCCTACGCCGCGCATTGACTAGGGGAGATCCGATTCTGGAGGGGATTGTTAGGGACGCCTTCCCTAGCCTTACTATCAGTCCCCCCCATCTCGAGGGCCGAGCGCCGTTGTAGGCTCCGGGATGAGTCGGATTTCATCCACGAGTGTCGGTTGGCCTTGAGGGCCATTCCCCGGTCCAGTGACCTTTCACGGCCTAGGAAGGTCTTCTATCGTGGTTTAGTGGAGGGTCGCGCGAAGGATAAACTACGTGATACGCTCGGCTTGTCGGAGGAGGAGTATCGCTCCTATTGGTCTTGGGCGCCAGCGGCGGATTACCTCAGTAACCCTGAGTTTTCGCTTACCTGGCGATTGGCTCGGAATCGGCTGCCTCTCAATGACAAGGCTTTCATATGGGGTTTGGCGGATTTGCCAGACTGTGAACGGTGTGGTCTTGGTTTAGAAGAAACGGCTGCGCACGCCTTCTACCATTGCCCCCGGTCCGCCCCTTATGGGACCATGTCGGCGAGCTGACGGCTCGTCTCGCTCCCGAACAGCTAGTGTCCATGGATCGCGCATACGCGTGTGACAATGTGTCGCCCCCGTATTCCGGGGAGAAACGAATGGTGTTTCTGATGCTGATGGCCACGGCTCGAATGGTGATTTGGACGACGCGAATGGAGGAAGTCTTGCGGGGCAACCGTCTTTCTTATCAGCATCTAATCCAATTCTTTGAGCATCAGCTCAAGATGAAGATTAGATCTGATAGAAAACGATTGCATTCGACAGTCTTCAGCGAAAGGTGGGTAAAAGTAGCAAGCCTGGTTCGTGTGACCGGGGCTAGCCTTGATTTTCTTTTTTAAGTCAACCTATAGCACATCAGGGGTGGCTTCCTGTGGAACCCTCCCTTGGTTAGGTTAGACAAGCTTCAGTGTACCTAGTTAATGTGAGTAAGTGTCGTTCCTGGCCTGTATCCCGGCTGCTCTTTGGTTATGGTCCAAGTCGAGATTCCCAACCTCCCCAGTTTGTTTTGGTCCTCTTTTTATCTTGACTGGGTCAGTTTTATATTACCCATTCCGGCATAATATTTTATCCTTTCCCACTCCCTTAGCGAGAGCGCTTCTTGATTTTGTCCTCTGGGCAGAATACAGCGGCCTCTCTGTTTTGAGGGTTGGACGGTCCCTACTAACATATGTTATGTTTAGTTTGAATGTTGTGTTTATTTTTAGTTATTATTGGGTTCATCTCCTCCCCTTGCATCCTATCATTATTAGAATTTTATGTATAGCATTTTATGTATCATCAAATTTTTATGGATTTGGGGCGCGTTTTGGTAGGTCCCCTTGTGAGAATCTGGTATTATGGTGCATGAAGGATTGAGTGGTGATGGACAAGTTCTTGTGGTGAATGGGTTAATTGTAACGTATGAATGGGTCGTGAATCTGATTAGCTAGGTATAAGATAGTTAGTGAAGACCAGCCTCTACCCCCTCCCCTTTCGGCCTTGTGCCACAATTTGTATATATTTACAAAATAAATACCCTAGTTATATATATACCCAAATAATATTTATTGGACTAGTTATATATTATCCCTTTTTTTGATTTTCAGTGTTTTTTTAAAAAAACCTTTTTCTTTTTTTTCTGTTTTGGACGTCAGTTTTATTTTATTTTTTTAACGTTTTTTCCAAAAAAAAGTTTTTTTTTTTTTTTTTTGCTCTTTTTGCATTTGTTGTTTTTGCATCTGAACTGTTTTATTTTGGATTTCCCTTACCGCTATGGCGGAGGGGACCCAGGAAAAAGAGCCTTTTATTTTCAACTTCTTTGGCACCATCCGTTTGGGGACCCATCAGAAAGAACAAGGGTCCTGAATATTATGAAAATCAGAAGCAGCAATTGAAAGGACTTTATCAAAAAGGATGAGCTGGTTCCGGTGCCTCAGTTATGGAGACTGTGGCAACCAGAACAATTTCATTTCTAACGGTGGACATTAAAACCAAAAAGTTCACAGGAGTGAATAGGGAACCATGGAGGAAGCCCTAAAACACTTTGAACATTGGGGCAAAGGTCCTGGCACGCAGGTCAAATGCGTGCTGGGACATCTTGTTGCCCACTGAGGAAGCAGCAGCAAAGCATTGGCTGGCTGCACCCTCACAACAAAAAACTTTGAAACTCCAGACAGAGTATATGGGCACAAGAAAGACTCGGATCTTGCTTGCATGATGTGCCCATGTACATTACCGAGGATCAAGTGGGCGGATTTTTTGCGCATTATGGTCCTGTGGAGGGGTGTCAGCAATCAGAAGCAAGGCGGGGATTGCCACTGGTGACTTGGAGGTCATGGTGACATTGAACCGCCAAGGCTTCAAGGACATCCCCAACACAATTCTCTGCAGGACAGGAAGATTTTTTTTTCGTCGTGGTGGAAGGACGCCGTCCCTGTTGTTGGTTCTGTGGAGAGGCAGGACATCTGGCCAAGTTGTGCCCAACCAAGAAGCCGGTCCTCCAAGGAAAACAGGGGACAAATCTACCCCACAGGCGCCAGCTGAGGAGGGGAAGAAGACGGCTAACTGTGGAATGGACGGAGGTGGTGAGGAAAAAGACAAAAAAAGGAGCACCCTCCCAAACAGCAACAGCAACAGCAACAGCAACAGCAGTAAGGAACAGCAGCAGAAGCAACAGCAGAAACAACAACAGCAGAAGCAGCAGAAGCAACAGCCGCAGAAGCAGCAGCAGCAGCAACAGCAGCAGCAAAAGGCAGCAACAAAGCAGCAGCAACCAGAAAAGAAGACAGCAGCAGCAAAGAAGCAGAAACTCTGCAGCAGAAGAAACAACAACAGGTGGCAACAAAGAAGCCTCCGCAGCAAGCAACAACAACAACAAAGCAGCAGGCAGACAAAAGAGCCAGCAACAAGAAAGGGAAAAAAGCAGGTGGCAAAAAGCCAAACCTGCCAGTCCCAACAAAGAGGCAAAACAAAAGAACCTGAGCCGCAGGGAGATGGAGGTGGAAGAAATGCCTCCTCCTAGTGCCTCCAACAAGAAGGAGGAAGAAGACACTAAAACAAGACAGTAAGGAGGAGGTAAGCAGGGGGTCCCAATCCCTCCCAGCATCCCAGGACCAGGTGGAATCCAAGACTGAGAGTCGTCCCTCCTTCCCCTTCTAGGGTTTCATCACCCCTCCCCTTCAACCTCCTCCGTTGCTTCTGCATTAACTACCCCACCTGGTACTTCCACCCCTCTGCCCACACCTCCATCCTATCTCCCTCCCCAGATAAGAGAAAAAAAAAAAAAAAAATTTTTCCTGGCCGGACCTCATTTGTAAGGTGGACAGGAAGGAATTGGAAAAAAATGTCCTCCAAACAGAAAAGCGCGGCTAGGTCCGCTCTTTAAATGTACATCTGTGGATGGGAAAACCACTGAGGACCCAAGAAATTTCCCCAAGGCCCCGGGTGTCACCACTTGTGTTAGGGACACGGGTGGGAACCTGAAAATTTGGTACTTTCTTGGAGAATGCAGAGAAGCATTTCCAAACATTAAGATCCTGGAGACAGGCACTCCAGATCTGAAAAAATGGCGCACTTCTGTGCAGGGAGGGTCCCCGTTATTCTCCATCCCTCTGTATATAGGGCTGCAAAATTAACTTTCCCCATGGACGTCGGCGGGATTGTCCCAGATGGTCGAATGACGACCGAATTAGGCACTGGTAGCCTGGGACATTCTGTCGGGGTCCTTTCACCCGCAGATTTCCGGCCCGTATGTGAATAGGTTTTTGCGCTTATTCTTTTTTTTTTTTTGCAGGCTTAAAAAATGGAAACCAAGTTAGCGACTCTGAATGTGAGGGGCTTAAGGGATCGGGGTAAGGCTGCCCGCCTGCTCCGGGACCTTCTGTCCCTGGATGTGGATGTCGCCGCGATCGAAGAGACCCACTTTGTTTGCAGTGCCGATGCGTGTGTGCTGGAGGATGACTTTGTTGTCTATTCAGCATATGGGGACCGGTTTGCCAGAGGAGTTTCTTTGCTTGTCAGACGGACTCTTGATGCGAAGGTGGACCTTGTGCATACCGATGCCGAGGGCCGGTTGATCGTGGCCGATATTGCCGTGAAAAGTGGTTCGTTCCGAGTCGTTGCGGTTTATGCGCCCAATGACCAGGAGGAGCGGGTCTCGTTTTTTCGGCGGTTGGGGCCGTTCCTGGTTGATTCAACGCGCCTAGTTTTAATGGGGGACTGGAATGCCATTCTGGACCCCGACTTAGACAGGGGGCGGGGTGCTAGTGGGAGAAGGGACGATCGTAGCCTGGTTGATCTGATCGACGATTATGGTCTCGTCGATAGATACCGGGTCGATCATCCCGGGGGAAAATGTGGACGTGGGCTCTTAGTTGGCCTTCTGAAAAGGTGGTTAGCTACCTTGACAGAATGTTAGTTAGAAGAGCCGACATAGATCTGTTAGATTGCCCTACGTTCCACTGGGTAGGCTACACGGACCACAAACTCGTTTGTGCCCGTGTAGCGTTAGATCATAGGCCTAGAATGGCTGGCTACTGGAAGTTCAATCTGTCTTTACTGGACAGGCAGGACTTCCGGGAGCAGCTAACTAGATTAGTGCAGCGGGAATTAGTGGGGGCGGTTATCGGGAATAAGTGGTGGGAACGCCTTAAGTCTAGGATTAGGTCTTTCACCACTGATTTCAGCAAACGGCTCGCTCTAGATAGAGCTGAAAAGGTGAAGACACTTAAAGCTAGTTACACCCGGGCGGTGGCTGGGGGGATCCCCTAGAGATAGCCTTAGCTAGGGCGGCCCTGGATCGTTTGAATAGCGAGCGGTACATGGGCCAGGTAATTAGACATAAGTTAAGTAAGATGTCTTCCGAAGCTGTGAACTTGGGCGCAGATCTGCGCAGGGAAGAGGTCCGTCGAGGTGGCGATCGTTTCATTCGTGAAGTCAAATCCCCGGAGGGGCACACTCTTCGGGCCACTGACGACATGTGCGAGGCGTTTCGGCGCCATTTCGAGAACCGGTTTACCAAGGAGCCTGGTCTCCGTGAGGAGGAGTTTCGCAGCTATTTGGCTGACTTTCCTCGGCTTTCGCCGACTGAAGCGGCTAGCTGCGAGGGAGAGATTACGGAGGGCGAAGTCTACGTGGTTTTGAAGAAGGTCGGCAGAGGCAAGTCGCCCGGTCTGGATGGTTTGCCCTATGAATTGTACTTGAGGCTGTCGCACATCTTTGTTCCGATTTTGACAGCAGTGTTCAACAACTGGTTTCGGTCGGGGTCCATCCCCAATCGGATTACCAGGGGCGTGATCACTCTGTTGAAAAAGGGCAAAGGTGGTGGGGGGAACCTAGATGATTACAGGCCCATAACTCTGCTAAACACAGAGTTAAAGATTATGGCCAAGATCCTGCAGGAGCGTTTGCAGTCAGTTGCCGAGTCTCTGTTGGGACCTGAGCAGACTTGTTCTGTGAGGGGCCGAACAATTCAGAGCAACCTGCATCTGATCCGCACGATCATAGAGGGTGTAAAAGACGACGAAGAAGCCGCGCTGATCAATTTGGATCAGTCCAAGGCATTTGATAGGGTTGACCATCGCTACCTTGCTACTGTCCTGCAGGCCGCTGGATTCGCACCCAACTTCTGCCGCTGGATTAGCCTCCTGTATCGCTCCCCCAGTGCTGTGGTACAGGTGAACGGAAGGTTGTCGGACGCGTTCGTGCTGTCTAGGTCGGTTCGTCAGGGTTGTCCGCTGTCGCCTCTCCTTTATGCTTTGGCGTTGGAGCCTCTCCTTCGCCGGCTGAAGGACGAGACCGGCAGTCCGGCCCTACGTGGAATTGCCGTGCCTGGAGGGTCTCGAGCCAGGGTTTCCGCGTACGCCGATGACGTATCTGCTTTCGTGTCGTCCCGCAGCGACATTGAGGCGGTACAGAAGGCGCTTGATCGGTACGAGAAGGTGACAGGGGCCAAGATAAACCGCGACAAGTCGTCCGGCTTGCGGTTAGGTGCCTGGAAGGGGTCGATCTTCCGGGCCGCTTCGGTTGGACGGACGGTCCTGTCCGCATTCTTGGAGTGTGGTTTGGGCCTGACCTCCAGCTGGAGAAGAATTGGTCTGAAGTACGTGCAAAGGTCGATTCTGCCGGTCAGACTTGGAATCGACGGCGGTTGTCCGTGAAGGGCAGGGCGGAGGTGTGTGTTACATACATTTTCCCCTGATTCTTTATCGGTTGTCCGTACTTCCTCTCTGTAAAGACCGCAGGAAGGTGCTCGAGCGATCGCTATCCTCCATTTTATGGAGGGGACGCGTGAACAGGGTCGACAGACGAGTCTGCACCAAACGTCCGTGTCATGGGGGGCTGGGAATGCCGCACCTTATGAGTCACATCCGTGCCTCTAGGTTGGCTTTCCTACGCCGCGCATTGACTAGAGGAGATCCGATTCTGGAGGGGATTGTTAGGGACGCCTTCCCTAGCCTTACCATCAGTCCCCCCATCTCGCGGGTTGAGCGCCGTTGTAAACCCCGGGATGAGTCGGATTTCATCCACGAGTGTCGGTTGGCCTTGAGGGCCATTCCCCGGTCCAGTGACCTTTCACGGCCTAGGAAGGTCTTCTATCGTGGTTTAGTGGAGGGGCGCGCGAAGGATAAACTACGTGATACGCTCGGCTTGTCGGAGGAGGAGTATCGCTCCTATTGGTCTTGGGCGCCAGCGGCGGATTACCTCAGTAACCCTGAGTTTTCGCTTACCTGGCGATTGGCTCGGAATCGGCTGCCTCTCAATGACAAGGCTTTTCATATGGGGTTTGGCGGATTTGCCAGACTGTGAACGGTGTGGTCTTGGTTTAGAAGAAACGGCTGCGCACGCCTTCTACCATTGCCCCCAGGTCCGCCCCTTTATGGGACCATGTCGGCGAGCTGACGGCTCGTCTCGCTCCCGAACAGCTTGTGTCCATTGATCGCGCATACGCGTGTGACAATGTGTCGCCCCCGTATTCCGGGGAGAAACGAATGGTGTTTCTGATGCTGATGGCCACGGCTCGAATGGTGATTTGGACGACGCGAATGGAGGAAGTCTTGCGGGGCAACCGTCTTTCTTATCAGCATCTAATCCAATTCTTTGAGCATCAGCTCAAGATGAAGATTAGATCTGATAGAAAACGATTGCATTCGACAGTCTTCAGCGAAAGGTGGGTAAAAGAGGCAAGCTTGGTTCGTGTGACCGGGGCTAGCCTTGATTTTTTTTTTAAGTCAACCTATAGCACATCGGGGTGGCTTCCTGTGGAACCCTCCCCTTGGTTAGGTTAGACAAGCTTCAGTGTACCTAGTTAATGTGAGTAAGTGTTGTTCCTGGCCTGTATCCCGGCTGCTCTTTGGTTATGGTCCAAGTCGAGATTCCCAACCTCCCCAGTTTGTTTTGGTCCCCTTTTTCATCTCGACTGGGTCAGCTTTATATTTTCCCATTCCGCCATAATATTTTATCCTTTTTCCCACTCCCTTAGCGAGAGTGCTTCTTGATTTTGTCCTCTGGGCAGAATACAGCGGCCTCTCTGTTTTGAGGGTTGGACGGTCCCTACTAACATATGTTATGTTTAGTTTGTATTTTGTGTTTATTTTTAGTTATTATTGGGTTCATCTCCTCCCCTCTCATTTTATCATTATTAGAATTTTATGTATAGATCAACATCATCAAATTTTTATGGCATGGGGCGCGTTTTGGTAGGTCCCCCTTGAGAGGATGTGGTATTATGGTGGTTGAAGGATTGAATGGTGATGGACAGTTCTTGTGGTGAATGGGTAAATTGTAATGTATGAATGGGTCGCGAGTCTGAACCGAAAACGTCAGACGTTGACATATTAACATTAAAACAGCATAATTGTATATAAAGGATTTTTGTTTTGTTTTTTCCAGTATATATTTTTTTCATATATATATATATATATATTACTAAAAATGGACAAATTTGACAATTTATTTATTAAAGACATTTTTTTTTTTTTTTTTTTTACATAAAGACAAATTTAGAAAAAGTATTTATTCAAATCTTTACCGGTTTGAACAACAATTTATTTATTAAACGCTCATTTTTTTATGTTTAATAAAATAAAACAACGTTAAACATAAAAAATGTTCTTTCTTTGAAAAATTGTCGGACCTTGTCCATTTTTAATCATATGACGTCATTTGTTTACATTCAATACGCTAAAAAATGAAGATTCGGAAAAAAATAAATTATTGCATATCCTAAATTTGAATTTTCTCCCGAACGCTTTTTGTAGCTTAGTGCAAGTTAAGGCATATTCATTATATGATTTGTAGCCTCCATATAGGATGCAGGTTCGAATCCTGTCAAAGAACATATTTTTCTATGAAAATTTCGACATTCAGGCCGGTAAATTATTTAATACTGTTTATCATAAACAGAGATTTTTTTTAAAATCACTTGTATCTATAAAATAATAACGTTAAACATAAAAAAATGTCTTTAATAAATATATATATATATATAAAGAAAGATGATTTTTTATTTATTAATCCAACAAATTTATATTACTTAAACGTTATTTTTTAGTGGATACTCGTATTTGAGCAGACGCTAGTTTTATTTCTTAAACAGTATATTTATTTATTTAGGTCTACCGGTCCGAATATTCGAGAAATTCTATTAGAGAAAAATATGCGCTTCTCGTTAGGATTCGATCCTGCGTTCTCCTAGGTGAAAACGGTCATTAGGTGCTGGCTACAGAGTGTGTCGATGACCAAGCAAAGTTGAAAAGTGTCTTTAAACACAGATTTTTCTTTGACTCTTAAAATATCTGCTCAGTTTCATATCCGAAAGTAAACAAAGAAACTTGTAAACAAAAGGGGTGGATTTTTATTTATTTATTAATCCGACAGATTTTTATTATTTAAACATGAGAGAGAGCGCATATTATTCTCTAATAGGATTTGTCGAATATTCAGGCTGTAGTCGAAAATAAATAAATACACTGTTTAATAAATAAACTGAACGTCTACTGAAATACGAGTATCCAAAAAAGAATAACCTTTAAGTAATATATATATATATATATATATATATATATATATATATAAACATTTACACTGATTTACAATAGGATAAACTGGAATCAGTAAACTCCTTACTATGTATAACGTGCAAAGCAGATGCAAATCGACTCTGTGCCTGCTTAGACCAGATGGCGGTAGAGGATTGAGCCAACTCCTGGATCAGAACAAATGTTCTTAAAGGCGATATTTAGATATATGTACATTGTCCATTCAAACACGTATATTGTTATTTTCTTCCATTAGTTTTTGTCCTTTATCAACATTTTCTCGATTCCATCTTCCCAGACGGCATTGTAGATGATACGTTTATTTCAAAATACACACGCTGGTCATATAACCCTTGTTACTTTATTCCTATAAAATTAGGTACCTCCTTGAGATCGCTAGAAAACAGCATAGCATCATGAAAAAGACGCCAAACTTGACGAAAACAAAATTTGTCTAAATGTTCATGTTATTATTCAGAGGAAAGATCAAAGTATTTTGGGTTTATTTTTTTACATTTTTTAATCGTTCCTAGCATGTCCGAAACTTTCGTTAGAAACCCCCTTTTTTTTCGAGTCAGTAAAATTGGCAGATAATCGATCATGGCAACCCTTTTTTTTTCCATTTTATAAAAAATGAAAATCTCAGTTTGAAATTCTTTTAAAAATAAATTACCATTTTTTCAAAACTCATTTTAAGAAATCAGAAATTATAATGTTTATTTAAAATATTTTGAACCAAAACTTAACTTAATTTCTGCGCCGAAAAGATGTTATTTGAAAATAAAAAATTTTTCAGGTCATAAACTTTCGTGTCAATTCAAGGAATACAGGTGTTGAATGATGTATTGACGGATTACGTGAGGATAATTTGTTCTACGGAAGGAGAAAAGTAAAGATATTTAGATTTAAATGAACAAATTATTTACCAGAGTTTTTTAAGGAAAACTTTCAGCGCACTAATTTTTTTTTTTTTGTAATTTAGCTTTCCTTTTACGTTTACGATGCTTTATGGAAAATATATTATAAAGAAATTAAAATAAGACTTTTAAAGAGGAGATTAAATTTCATGAGAAATGTATCTAATTAATTTATAGGTAACTTTCTTATGAAATTTTATCAACGTGTACATAAAATACTATAATTTTATGTACATTCATTACATTTTACTGTGTTATTTGTATTTCCGTTCATTTTATTATTAATTTTGATATTTCATTTAAGGAAAAATAACATAACTGAGATTAATATAAAAATAAGATCATATAAATTTCATAAGATGATACTTGTAGGTACCCTTCTCAGTTGAAATTGAAAATCAAATTAACTTCCACACGTGTTTCGGCAAAAAGTAAAGGCCTTAACAGCGGAGAAACAATGCTTAACTCAAATAACGCAAATTAATCGTATTCTGTCACTTCCGTTTACTAATTACAGCCCGATTATAAACACAAAATTACATTTCTTAATTACTGCGGATCTTCTGATTAGTCAAATTTAGATACAATTTACAACGCGCAAAAAAGGGATCTATCTCGTAAAGACAATTACGAAAGCGGATGCGGCTTTTAACTAATTTTATAATATTTTAACAACTTAAATGTAAAAATCTATTATAATTACAGAAATAACAAATAATTGTATTAAAAATTCATTTTTCATCGAAATTTTTTTTTGCTTTCCTAAAATATTGTCCATATTCATAAAAACAACTAAAAGGAAATAAAAGCATTTGAAATTAAATAATATCTTTGTTTTATTGAGTTTTGTATGTTACAATTCAGAGCTGATTTTCAGGTAGCGGCGGGGTCTAATAAAAAAAAACTAATTTGTATTCCTCAAAGCCTTGTGCTTTTAACAATGATAATCACTAAACTGGATTCGATCGAATTTCTAGAGTTTTCATAAAATTAGTTTAATAAATAAAAAAAAATATTTCTGCCATGATTTTAATAAAAAAATCAACATATAATAATTTCCATCATCTATGAATAGTTTCTGAAAGTTTCATTAACATCAGACAATTATTTTTATTTTTACAAGATTTTCCAAATTAATGTGTGTCATACAAAAAAAAAAAAAAAAAAAACGTGTTAAAAATTGTATATGTTATTTTACTAGTTCCGGTGATACAAAGAGAAACAAGGTTTTTAATCAAAATTTAGAATGTTCTAAAAAGAAGGAAAAAATTTGAAAAATAATTAAAAAAAAACTTTGGTCTTTCCTCTTCATAATAACATTGTAGCGACTGCTATGTTTTTCCACGCTCACATTTTATTCATCTGCGATTGGCTAATAAATCAATACTGCCTTTCTATAGGACAATTTAGTCATCGCAGTCGTTGCTTTGAATTTTTCGGTTTTGAACTTGCTTACTTGTTTCGTTAGTACAAATTTAGCGATTGGTCAAATTTTAACCAATCACATATTTTAGTGCAAAATCAACATTTCCCGAGGTTTCGCTGGGAGCCTACCTGTAGCTTTAAAAGAGGCGACTTTTTCACAAGCCGCCATTAGAGTCCAGTAAATTTCGCCTGTCAACACAAACCTATGACTTTACTCACAACATTTCAAACGCACACACAGACAGAATTTTGTAATACATATATACACATCTCTCTGTAACTCAGCCAAGTTCAATAAACCAGGACTCTGTTGATTTCTCTAACACAACACACTTTCTGATCAATTGTATTCTTGTGAAATCTATTCTAACAGCAGACTTGTTCTAACATTGATTCCTGAACATATCTCTCTAGAGAACTTTCTTTCGAACAATCAATTACAAATCAAA